>JAGFNQ010009386.1:284218-567854 GCA_024364735.1 Boesenbergia rotunda | reverse complement strand
CTCCCTACTTCGATGGCTCAGATTTCCAGTACTGGAGATCGCGCATGGAGTACTATCTGAAGACGGATATAGGCATGTGGTTTTCAGTAAAGGAGGGGTTCATCTCTCCCAAAGATGCTGATGGAAAGGAGCTGGATTCTTCGAGATGGTCAGCTGAGCAAACCCGGAAGGGAGAAGCTGATGCAAAAGCAGTAGTAACCCTGCAATGCGGTATGACCAAGGACCAACTGATAAAAGTTGGCCCCTTCACGAGCGCGAAGGATCTGTGGAAAAAACTCATCGAGCTCCATGAAGGCACCCGGGACTCAAGGATAGCCAAGAGGGATCTTTTCCTCAACCAACTCCAAAACCTTTCCATGAAGGAAAGTGAATCAGTAAGTGAACTTCATGGTAGATTCAAGGAGATCCTTAATGGTTTACATTCCATTGATGAAAGGGTCGAGAACCGCGACCTAGTGAGGTATGTTCTTAAAGCCTTTCCAAGGAATGCCTTATGGTCATCCATGGTGGATGCCTACAAGGTATCCAAGGACTTGTCAATAGTTAAAATAGATGATTTATTTTGTGAAATGGAACTGCATGAGATGGCTAACAAAGGCCCCAAGGAGAAGGGGATTGCTCTTGTGGCAGGGGACAAGACCAAGAAGAAGAAAGAAAAGAAAAAGGAGAAGGAGATTTCTTTCTCTTCATCCGAATCCGAGGAAGAAGGCAGCGAGTCTTCCTCATCCGAAGTGGCCAACTTCGTGAGAAGAATGATGAGGAAGAGCCGACGCTACAAAGGGAAAGGTAATACAAGTGAAGTTAAAGTTGATAAAACTAACGTTACATGTTATGAATGTAGCAAGAAAGGGCACTACAAGAGTGAATGCCCAAAACTCAAAAAGAAGGAGGAGAAAGCAAAGAAGAAGAAGAAAGCCTTGAAGGCCACGTGGGATGAGTCCTCTTCCAGTTCATCTGAGAAGAAAAGGAGGAGAGAGTACTCGCCATGTAGCTCTCATGGCCCTTGAAGATGTGGAGAGCAGTGATGAGTCCTCGTCAACCACGGCTTCATCATCTTCGGATGATGAAGAGGTAATTCTCCTGAATTAGACAAATGCTATAGGACCATTGCATGTTTGACTGATCTGTTAAAGAAATCAAAAGACAAAGTTAAATCTTTGAAAGTAGAGATAGAACAACTACAATCCCTAAGGATGAGGATATTGATGATTTGCATGTTGAGTTATTAGAGGATGAGAACAAAGCCTTAAGGGTGAGGTTGAGAAACTCAAGGCTCCTTGAGAAGTTCTCAATTGGCTCCAAGACTTTGGACATGATCCTCAATGCTCAAAGAGCAGTTTACAACAAGGCCGGTATAGGTTACCGACCCAAAGAACCGACTTTTGTTTCATTAATGTCTAGGACCCATGGTAGATCACCTAAGGTTCCTAAGATCCAAAAGAAAGTAATCAAGGCATGGGTGCCAAAATCATGCATTGAAGGTGCACTAGGTCCCAAGATTGGGTACCTAAATCATCCATTTTTCGTGTTGTGTAGGCACTGATTGAGGGGAGCATCTATCAACTTGGTTTGTTGATAGTGGGTGCTCCAAACATATGACCGGGGATAGATCTTGTTCACTACTCTACAAGGTAAAAGTAGAGGTAATGTATCATTTGGTAATAATGGTAGCCTTAAGGTTATAGGGATAGGAGATATTCAAGTATCCAAATGTCTTAAAATAAGAAATGTCCTTCTAGTCAAGGGATGACTTTCAATCTCCTAAGTGTCAGTCAATTGTGTGATGCGGGTTACACAATTGAATTTCAACCAAGTCAATGTCTAGTTAGACAAAATGGCACACTTGACACGGTACTAGTAGGCACAAGGATAGATAATATTTATCAAGTTTCATTTAAAAGTGCTATTAATGCTTCTATCAAGTGTTTCATGTCAAAAGAAGATGAGTCCACACTTTGGCATCGGAGGTTGGCGCATGTGAACATGAAGAACATCAGGAAATTAGCCAACAAAGGACTTGTTCGTGGATTACCAAGCATCAAGTACGAAAAGGAGAAGTTATGTGATGCATGTCAAATGGGTAAGCAAACGAAATCGTGTCACAAAGGTAAAAGCACTGTAAGTACCTCTACTGCCCTAGATCTACTACACATGGATTTATTTGACTGTAGTACGACTATCTCTTTGAATGGTAGTAGGTATTGCTTTGTGATTATTGATGACTATACTAGATATACTTGGACTTATTTTCTAAAACATAAGGATCAAACCCTAGATGTTTTTATTTCCTTTTGTAGAAGAACTGAAAATGAAAAATCTACAACAATTAAGACAATTAGGAGTGATCACGGAGGAGAATTTCAAAACCATAGGTTTTTAGAATTTGTCAAGAGAAAGGATATAGACATGAGTTCTCTACTCCTAGAACACCACAGCAAAATGGTGTTGTAGAGAGGAAGAACCGGGTCTTACAAGAGGCTGCACGAAGCATGCTCAATGAGTACTCTCTACCGAGCTACTTATGGGCTGAAGCTGTGAACACAGCTTGCTATGTGCAAAATCGAGTTCTCATTCATAGATTTTTAAGGAAGACTCCACACGAACTATGGTTTGGAAAACCACCCACAGTTAAACATCTTCGGGTGTTTGGTTGTAAGGTGTTCATCCTAAACACCAAGGATCACCTTGGAAAGTTCACAGCAAAAGCTGATGAAGGGATACTGGTCGGGTATTCTCTTGTCAGCAAAGCTTACCGAGTCTACAACAAAAAATCCAAATTAGTTGAAGAATCTTCTGATGTTGTTTTTGAGGAAATTCCAAAAGCAATTGATTCACCAGAAAAAGTAGAGAAAGCTCAAATCGAACTTAGGAGACTAGGTTTGAATGAGAGTCCTAGTGTGGGAAATGATGTTGATGAATCTGATGATGGTGAGCCTAGACGATACGTAGCTCAGCCGGACCCTGAGCCTGAGCCCGCGCCTAGTGACATCATCCCAGAAGCTCCTCCGACACCAAGACAAACTAGGTTAGCCTCTAGTCATCCCCAAGATCAAATTGTCGGAGATTTCCACCATGGGGTTAGGACTAGATCATTCTTTAGGAATGAGGCTAATGAAGTTGCCTTAATCTCTGAAATTGAACCTAGGAAAATTGATGAGGCATTAAATGATCCCGATTGGATTATGGCTATGCAAGACGAACTAGGTCAATTTGAGAGAAGCCAAGTTTGGGACTTGGTCCCTAGACCTAAGAAGACCACCATTATTGGAACCAAATGGGTCTTCAAAAATAAATTAAACCACAAGGGAGAAATCGTAAGAAACAAGGCACGCTTAGTAGCCAAGGGCTATAGTCAAGTTGAAGGCCTTGATTATGATGAGACCTACGCTCCCGTGGCCCGATTAGAGTCCATACGATTGATGCTTGCATTTGCTGCGCATCGAGGTTTCAAACTCTATCAAATGGATGTTAAATCGGCCTTCTTAAATGGGTTCATTAAAGAAGAAGTCCATGTTGAACAACCACCGGGATTTGAGAATTCCGAATTTCCAAACCACGTGTTCAAGCTCAAAAAGGCTCTTTATGGGCTTAAACAAGCACCTCGGGCTTGGTATGAGAGGTTGTCAACATTCCTCATTGAAAAAGGATTTGTGAGAGGACAAATAGACCCTACATTATTCCTACGTAGGGATGGTGATAATATCTTTGTAGCTCAAGTATATGTCGATGACATAATTTGTGGCTCCAATAACAAGGGCTATTTGAATGAGTTTATTGGACACATGGAGAGTGAATTTGAGATGAGTCTTGTGGGAGAATTGACCTTCTTCCTTGGACTCGAAATCAAACAAACTCGAGACGGAATCCATGTGCACCAATCCAAATACACTCAAGAGATGCTCAAGAAATTTAACATGAGTGACTCTAAAGAGGTAACCACTCCCATGGCGACAAACACAAAATTAGACAATGATGAGAGTGGGAAGCCGGTTGACCTAACCCAATATCGGAGTATGATAGGCAGCCTGCTATACCTCACAGCAAGTCGCCCTGACATTCTTTTTGCTGTGGGTATGTGTGCTAGATACCAAGTGTGTGCCAAGGAATCTCACTTGATTGCTGTTAAGAGAATTTTGAGATACCTTAAGGGCACGATTGGAGTCGGCCTTTGGTACCCCGTACAGAGTCATTTGACTTAATGGGCTATACTGATTCCGACTATGCTGGGTGCAAGTTGGATCGAAAAAGCACAAGTGGGGGTTGCCAATTCTTAGGATCATCTTTAGTGAGTTGGTCAAGTCGGAAGCAACATTGTGTTGCTCTCTCCACGACCGAGGCAGAATATATTGCCATGGGTGAGAGTATATCACAATTGTTGTGGATGATACACACACTAGAGGATTATGGATTATCCTACAAGGGTGTGCAAGTGTTGTGTGACAACATAAGCACAATAAACCTCACAAAAAATCCAGTCCATCATTCAAGGACCAAACACATTGAAGTGCGCCACCACTTCATTAGGGATCATGTTGCTAGAGGAGATATTGTACTCTCACATGTAGAGTCAAAATCGAATCTAGCAGATATTTTCACTAAACCACTCCCCGAAAATGAATTTAGTTTCTTAAGGAGGGAGTTGGGCATGTGTCGTGGTTCATAGGATTGAAAAGAACACAAACCCTTCATGATCATTTCAAAATTATTGGGTAACAATTATTGGGCAACTTGGGGACATCTCACACAAATTATAAGGGTTAACAAAATGCTTTTGTTTGCTAGAAATGGGGTGAGATGATAGGATTAACCTAATTTCTCAAAATGTTCATGCATCCCTTGAGAAATTAGGTTGACGCGACAAAAATCATTAAGTTGACCAAGTATGGGGAAAACCAATGCATAATACATGTGTATTTGGTTCCTAGATCATATTTGGACATTCCAATCAAGGAAACTTGATTGGAGGTTGATACGAACTGAGTTTGATTTTAATTTGACTGTCTAATGGATTTCTCCTCCATTGGTTGAAGTTTATGTTATAATATTGGAGAAGTTTATGTTATAATATAGCATCATAAGGATTCGAGATTGGAACATAAATATCTTTAACATGGAAGATGAAAGAACCGATTGAAACATCAGGTTTAGCTGAGATGAAAATATCTGAAAAGTATCAGATCGTTTCTGATATCTGATCAGTTTTCTGATATCTGATATCTGATCGATCCAGAGATCGATCAGGAAGAAAGTCCTCCATTCAATTGATAGTGTCGGTTTGAGCTGACGATTCCCTGATCGATCGACTGATCGATCAGGAACCCTCCTGATCGGTCATGGTGACCGATCAGGATATTTCCTGATCGGTCCGCAGACCGATCAGGAACCATTCCTGATCGGTCACGCAGACCGATCAGGACGCATCCTGATCGGTCACGCGGACCGATCAGAGAATATCTGACCGATCAGGAATATCCTGATCGGTCTGGATGTGTTGGGATCGGACGGTGATCCGATCCCCATCATTTACTAGGGTTGGCCACCAACCTGGTAAAGTCCTATATCCTCTTCAACTCTAGCGCCGACACTCCCATCGCGCACACACACTCCTTTACCTCATCTTCTTCACCAGTCTTTGTGAGTTGGGTTGTCACTCCCTTCCAGCGCAATCTCAAGCCTCTCCAACCTATTCTTCTCACAATACAATGGCACCGAAGTAAGATTTGTTTCTCTTCTTTCTTACATTGTTTCAGCTAACTGTTGGAAACTAATCATTTTTTTGTTGTTGTTGTTGTGCCGCACCTCAACCCTTGCCATGACTGTATTTTCTTTGTTGTGTCGTCCCTTATGGTGTATTGTGTACCCCTTGCATGGTTACCCCTTGCCTTGCCGTGACTGTGCTGTCTATTGTGTTACCACCGTGACCTATTTCCCAACCCTAGGAAATCCTCTAAGGGAAAGGCTCCCGCTGCGAGTACCTCTAAGAAGCCTACTACCCGAACCTCTCGCCCTCAACCCTCCACCAGCCCACGATTTATTAATTCCAATTTTGAAACAGCCTTTCAAAATTCTACTTTTAAACTTCTTCCCTGCCGATCGGTGGACAAATCATTTGTTTACGATAATTGTCCTTCAGTGAAGGAAATTATCGAATTCTATAATCTTGAGTCCTTCCTTTTCATTGAACGAGCCATCAATACCGATCTAGTCTCTGAATTCTATAATAACTTCATTGATAATGGCCAGTCAGGATACACCACCCGAGTGGCCACAACCGATTTAGAGTTCAATTATAGCATTTTTGCACAATATCTAGGCTGTCGTTTATCAGACAACTCTTATCCTATTTTTCCTAATATTCCAAACCCATTACCGGCTCCATTTGAGGAAGCACATCTGATTCTATCTACGAGCATTTCTTCAGACAGCCCAGATCTCATGGGCTCGATGAGTTAGACGGGGAGTTTCCTACCTTTGCAGCTCTACGCCTCTCTCCGTCTGAGTACATTCTTTTTAAGATTATCACTAACTGCCTCCTTCCTATCACCTCCAAACCCTTAGGTGAAATACGCCCCTATCATTGTTTGATGCTTTATGGGATGCATTGTCGCCTTGACTTTGATATCATGGCATGCATTTTCTACTCCATCATATACTATGGTGGTTCCAGCCGTCGCACAGTCTATATGCCATATGGTCACATCATCACTGACTGGCTCGAGTCAGTCGGTATTGATGTGTCCAAAGGCAGAACTGAGCCGATGGTGCGACAGGACTGCAGACTTGGGCGACGCGCGTTCTCCAAGTCTGGCATCATTGTCGGACCACAGGGCCTTCGGTGGAAGGATGGTCGAGGTTTAGGGGAGTTACCGCGGGCAGCACCGGTTCAGGTACGAGCTGCTCCAGCTGGCCAGCATGCCGCAGCAGAGGAGTACGAGCACGACCCAGATCTCCGCTGGCAGATTGATCAGCTCGAGCAGACTTTTGATCACCGTCTACACTTGATCGAGTCTGAGATTTCTGGTTGGCGAGCCAGTCAGGAGGCCTATCAGACCAGGATGTACACGGAGCAGCAGGCGATGTTCGCAGAGTGGCGCACTTGGATGGCGGGTCATCCGCCCCAGCCTACATTTCCTGGATTTGCGCCGTCCAGCAGCACCGCTCCGGGGAGCTTTCTACCCGTCGACGATACTGCATTCGATCCGATGCAGTCTGATGATCCCCCGGCTCAGGAGTGATTGTTATTTTCCCTGCCTGTATGACATTATGTTAGTACTCAGGAGTGACTGTGTACATTCCTTATGTTATACTGCTCGCGCTCATTTATATATGATGCATATGTTTATCCTATCTTGATACCTTTATGTCATATTCCTTTCATATACCTCTTAATTACGTATCTCGGAGTCCTTTGATTAAGGGGGAGTTATCTTAAACTTAATTACCAGTCTGAACCCCTTTTCAGTGTTTGACAAAGGGGAGAGGACGGTGAGTTAAGTTTAGGGTTATCTCGACTCTGATTCCCTTGCGATAGTGAAACGTAATGTAGATTGATTTCCAAAACCTAAACTTAGAATCGGGTTGTCAAACAACAAAAAGGGGGAGATTGTTGATTACAGTCTGACCTGATTGTTGTTTTGGTGTTGACGCCGATTTAAGTTTAGGGCAATGAGATGGTTTAGGATTAAGTCCTGGTCGGGGACGTGACTGAAACCCTAGCGAGTGAAGCAGGGTCCCGGTGAGTGAAGCCGGGTGACTTAAATCCTGGTGAGTGAAGCCGGGTGATTAAAATCCCGGTGAGTGAAGCCGGGTGACTGAAACCCTAGCGAGTGAAGCAGGGTCCCGGTGAGTGAAGCCGGGTGACTTAAATCCTGGTGAGTGAAGCCAGGTGATTAGAATTCCGGTGAGTGAAGCCGGGTGATTAAAATCCCGGTGAGTGAAGCCGGGTGACTGAAACCTCGGCGAGTGAAGTCGGGTTTGAATTGAATTGAGGCTGGATCGGTCGGGAGATCGGTTGGCACGGAGTCTCTTTGGAGGATCGATCAGGTGACCGATCCAGGGAAATCCAAGGAGCCTGATCGTTCTGGTGAACGATCAGGGAGAGAACAGAAGGGTTTCCAACCTTTCTGTTGGAAGGTTTGATCGTTCTGATGAACGATCAGTGAGTAGGAGGGAGAAGACCCTGATCGGTCATACGGACCAATCAGGGCCCTCCTGGACCGATCAGGGACTATCCTGATCGGTCCAGCTGCTCCATGATCGGTCAGTATGACCGATCAAAGGTGTTCCCTGATCGGTCACTGACCGATCAGGTGCGTTGAGACTCTAAGGCCTGAAACACTGATCGTTACATTGATCGTTCTGATGAACGATCAGTGAGTAAGAGCCCAAGAGGGAGAAGACCCTGATCGGTCTTGGTGACCGATCAGGGCCCTCCTGGACCGATCAGGGACCACCCTGATCGGTCCAGCTGTTCCATGATCGGTCAGTGTGACCGATCAAAGGTGTTCCCTGATCGGTCACTGACCGATCAGGTGCGTTGAGACTCTAAGGGCCTGAAACCCCTGATCGGTCTTTGACCGATCAGGAACTTTCTCTGATCTATCAGGGTGATCGATCAGAAAGTCACTGGATCGATCAGATAGATATCTGATCGATCAGGACTCATATTGATCGGTCGGGTGGATCGATTAGTATCTGAAAACTGTAATTCAAATTGAAGTTTCTTCTACTGTCTTCTCATTCACGTCAAGTTCTTATTGCTATAACGTGTTCCTGAGTGTTGTGCAGGTAATGCAGGATAACGCAAGAAGTACTTCCGTGAATCAAACTCTCTACTCTGAGTGTAACGGGTTTCTGATTTTCTGCCAAGGGCAGTTGGAAACTTCAGTCAGAAATGGGCAGACTGAGGTCGTGGGTGAGCAGCTTGCTGCACGCGGCTGGTCCTAGGGTCGTGGGTGAGCAGCATGCTGCACGCGGCTGGTCCTAGGGTCGTGGGTGAGCAGGGAATGTGCTACACACGTCCGATGTCCTGAGTTGAGTTGAGATATATCAGATGTGAAGAGAACAGAAAAGCTAACGCTTGCGAAAATTCAATTCTGATCAGTGAAATCCTCGAGCTCGAAAAGAAGTGTTGCGACTCCATCAGCAAGCAGACAACGCAAGAAGGAAAGCTGAGTGAAGGCTATCTTGTGGTTGTGTTGTAAGTGGTGGGGTGTAAAACTGTCTTCTCGCGCTCTGTAAGCTCCTTCGTCTCTGTGCTTTATTAACATACTGTTAAGACAACTGTGTGGAGAGGTTTCTCCACCGAGAAGGAGACTGTGATATCCGGATTTCCGGGGCTTGATCTGCCGACGATCAAGGGATCGCCCACCTTACGGGCACGCCAAGGAGTAGGGGCAAGTTATCCCCGAACCTTGTAAATCCACTGTCTTAGCTTCTGTTTGTGTTTATTTCTGTTATTTTCCGCTGCTTGCTAACCTGAGTGCAGACAAGAAGTAATCAAAGAGTAAAAATCTCTTGTCGTGGCTATTCACACCCCCCTCTCTAGCCCAACAGTCTTATGGTGCCTCCGACTGCTTGCAAAATGTTGCAGAAACAGCCGCTTTACCTCTGCAAAACTCCCAACTGATCCACCCGGGAGCCCGCCAAACCATCGTTGAGCCTGCCCGGAGAGGGTTGTCAGGAAAGCGCGGCATTTGACGCCCTCCGGGTATTGGTGCAACTGGGCGGCGCTTTCAAATTTCATGACGTGCTCCTCGGGGTCACTGGCCCCCGAGTACTCAGGCATGGTGAAGAATCGTAGATGCTTGGGAACGGGATCCCCAAGCATTTGTGAGGAGAAAGGGCTGCGAGTCGGACAGGCTGCGGCGGGGTCAGCTAAACCTTTCCCTTTATCTGGGCGTGTCTGGTGCGCCAGGCTGGACGCTGAAGCTTCGGTCGGGGCTTCTGAATTTCCCCGTATAGAGGGACCAGGGGGCCGGGCCCCTTGACTACCGGTCGGCGGATGCGATTGTTGTGCCTTCTGCGTCCGGACAGACATCAGCATTTCATATTCTTCTGGCGAAAGAGTAACCGTCAGTGGATTGGGGTTTTCCATTCTTCGCTCTCGATCAGGCAGAAAGCCCTCCTTCTAGCACCAAATTTGATCCTGTCGCCGAGCGTAGTGGAGCCGCAACCGGATGACGGTGTAGCGATGGGTGACGTGGATGCCGACGGGATGTCCTCGCGCAGAATGACGGCGCCGTAGGGGGTATCCTCCGACGGAACGGAAGCGGATGTCGCCTAGTGCACGGCTGGAGGTGGACCTGCTGAGGAAGATGACCGTTAGTAACCTAGCCGGGAGACGTCCCGGCAAGGCACTCCGACGGTCAAGTCAGTACTCCGATGAACAGGAATAATAGAGCAATGTAGGTGAGGAGCTTCGTGAGCGCGCGTACCTGATAATGAGGAGGGGAGTGACTTATATAGCCGGGGAAAAGGGCCAAGTATAGCCTGTGTCAGGATTCTCTGACAGGGTCAGAAGATATGGTATGGTTATGTCGATTTGGGTATGGCTTGTGTCAGGATTCTCTGACAGGGTCAGAAGATATGGTATGGTTATGTCGATTGTAACCAACCTTCTTTGTCGTATACTATTTGTCTTATGTGAGGACAAAGACAGGTTTCTGTAAGTCGGCGCCTGTCAGAGAGTGTCAGTTCGTACGAGTGGTGACAGCCTGTTACCTGCAGCTGGTGCAGGTGTATTTTGTCCTTATCCCAGGGTGATTCCGAGAGAGTGCCCGAGTGGAAACCCGGACGGCACGCCCGGATGGATATCAAGCATGGGC
The DNA here is from genome assembly GCA_024364735.1 of Boesenbergia rotunda. Classification (NCBI taxonomy): domain Eukaryota; kingdom Viridiplantae; phylum Streptophyta; class Magnoliopsida; order Zingiberales; family Zingiberaceae; genus Boesenbergia; species Boesenbergia rotunda. The sequence goes on along the minus strand of JAGFNQ010009386.1, from coordinate 557,028 downwards.
ATAAAGGACTGCCGGGCGGATGCACTCGGCTGAACGAGGCGTGTAAGCCTTAATGTGGCCGGGCGGAAATACCCGGATAGACGAAGCGTGTAAGCCTTAATGTGGTCGGCCGGGTTTGACCGGCCGGATGAACCGCTATATTTATTCTAACCGGCCGCCTTGAGTCCGACCGGCCGGCGAAGCCCCTGGGCCCGGCCAGGACATTTGTCGAGCTGGCTGCCCGTACAATGACGTGGACCTTGAAGCTGGCCAGGTCGTTTGCCACGTTGGCTGCCCGTATGGTGCCAAATATAGGGCATGATCAATGTCCAATGTGGTATTATTCTATTCACAATTATCATTAGAATCAAAATTTCATATCATATCTAACTTTCTCTCATTCCAAGCTATTGATTGGGTATAAATTTATTAAAATTTAAATAGTCTAAATTTATCCATAGATTTTGATTAAAATTCTAGATAATTTAGATGGTATTTATTTCATATTTTTTGAATTTTTAAAATTGTTAACAGTCTAAAGATATTTTCATTATGTATTTCGGATTTTTCTGACATGCTCTGGGATTAATTTTCATGGATAATTTACTAGGACAAAATTAAACAAGAAGAGAAAAATTACATGCAAAGAAAGTAAAAAGTAAGAGGATGTTTGGTTTAGGGTAATAGAGACTAGGGAATGGGAATGGATGGTAATCATTCCCATTGACACTGTTTGGTAAGTGTCAATGGGAATGAAAATAAGTGAATCATTCCCTCATTTTCATTCCTTACTCCCCCTCATCAATCAAATTCCTCAATCATTCCTTCCTTTTCATATATCCAAAACACTCCTTTTTTTTATTTTTTATTTTTCATTTTACTATTTCTTTTTATATTATCTCATTTTAGTTTCTCTCTCTATATTTTAAAATTTCTCTCTACATATTTTATTCTTTTCTCTCTCTCTACATTTTCTATTATTTTCTCTCTCTACCTTTCTGATCTCATTTTCTCTTTATATATTTTCAATATTACTTTCTCTCTCTACCTCACTTATTATAATTTATCTATCTTAATTTTTCACTTTTTTTTAAATATTTTCTAGATCACTTTTTCTCTATATTTTGTATATCACTTTCTCTCTCTATATTTCTATCACTTCCTCTCTCTACCTTTCTCATCTCATTCTCTCTCTGTATATTTTGATAATCACTTTCTCTCTCTATCTCTCTTATCATAATTTATTTATCATTATTTTTCATTTTTCTGTATATTTCATATATCACTTTCTTTCTCTATATTTTCTATATCACTTTCTCTCTCTACCCTCTCATCTCACTTTCTCTCTATATATTTTTAATATCACTTTCTCTCTCTGCCTCTCTTATTATAATTTATCTATCTTTATTTTTTTACTTTTTCTTTATATTTTCTATATTACTTTCTCTCTCTATATTTTCTATATCACACTCTCTCTACCTCTCTCATCTCATTTTCTCTCTCTATATTTAATATTACTTTCTCTCTCTACCTCTCTTATCATAATTTATCTATATTTTTTTTTTACTTTTCTCTATATCTTCTATCACTTTCTATCTCTACATTTTCTATATCATTTTTTCTATCTCTCTCATCTCATTTTTTCTCTCAATATTTTTTTAATGATTTCTCTCTCTATTTTTTATCACATATATCTTATCTTATTTTCTCTCTCTACTTTTTATCTTTATTTTCTCTATTATTGTATTTTCTCTTTTTTTTTTCTTCTAATTTCTTTTTTTTACCTTACTTCTCATAATTTCTCTCTATATTTTTCTAATTTATCTCTCAAGTCATTTTATTTCACTTTCTCTATTTTGTAATAATTCTATTATTTTAGGTAACTTTGAAATTTTTATGGATTCCCGTTAGTAAAGTTAAATTGAACCAAACATTATTAATGACAATAATTTTCATTCCAAGATTTAAACCAAACATCATCAATGACAATAATTTTCATTCCAAGATTTAAACCAAACACTAACAATGGAATCATGATTCCCATTCCCATTGACCCCTCAATGAATCCCATTACTATTCCGATTAATAAATTTGAACCAAATACCCCCTAAGATTTGATAGGAGGATTAGAATAATAAAATTAGATAAATTAATGTCTTTTGATAATTATAAAAATACGGTATGATTCATCCATTTCAATTTCCACAATTTCTGAATTTTAAAAGTATATATTTATTAAATTTAATAATAATAATAATAATAATCTTAAATAAAATTTGTTCTATTAAAATGACACTGTCATATCAAATATTTTTAATAATTAATATTCATATTGTTATATAAATAGTAGGTCAAACTTGTTATAATCCGTTTCGGATCACAGCCATCAAAATCATTTTTAAGGCTTTAAGCGAAAAAAAATTCAAGGTTTTAATAATTTTTTTTAAAAATAATTTTTTATATAAAATATTATTAGACATATTTAATTTTAAAAATTTAAAAAGATAATTTATACATTGTGAAAAATTATTTTCTCAATTGGAAACATTAACAAATGTCAAAGTTTACATCTTTATTAGTAAAATTTAAAAAATAAAAATTCTTTTATATTAATCTTTCAAGTATAATTTATTAAAAAATAATATATTTATCTAATTATTAAGGGCAAATGGTCGTGAGCCAGGTTTAGGTTTGGGGATTCGACTGGGTTGATGTATTTTTCAGTTGTGTGATGATTTATTCTATGAAGGCGTCATTGCATGATCGTTTTATCGGTGATTGACAACAGAAACTCTTCTTTCACCTATAGGTCGTAGAGGATCTTAAAAATCAACATGATCCGAGGATTCAATCCGAATCGATCTAAAAAAAATCAGGTTCAGGTCAGATTCGGGTTGAAGGATTTTGAGTTGAAAATTTTTAGATCGGGTTCGGATTTACTTGAATTTAATGTTTAGTGATTTTTTAGAGTTAAATCAAATTTTATTTTGAAAATTAAGATATTTTTATGTATATTAATATCAATATTAGTATGATCATGATAAAGTATTGAGATAAAAGTGAAGAATTATAAGAAAAATAACAAAAAAAAGACATTTTAAATCGGGGTTTTCGGATTATTCGGCTCGGATTTGGGTTGATCGGGTTGGCCGGGTTTGGGTATTTCGGGTTGAATTCGGATTCGGGTCAGGTTCAGATTGGAAGTTTGAAAAAAAAATCTAATCCGACACCGAATCGGATCCAATCCACCCAAATTGATATTCCTTGTCTAGCCCTTCTTATCTTATGGTAGATACATCATTGTTAATTAATATTTTTAATTAAATATATAAATTTAAATTTCACCAATGAATGTTAAAATTTTAATTAGTTAGATAATGAATAATAAATTATTATAATACTATTAATATACATTTTAATTGTTATTTTAAAATTTTGTAATTGGCCATTTTTAATTTTGATGAAGATAAGTCTTGACGTGATGATAAAATTAGCGTTGCATGATATAAAAATAACAAATTCGAGTATATAACCATTACGTACAAATAGTTTTTTCATAAAGATTTTATATTAGAAGGAGTTTAATACATTAAATTATTTTTTTATCAATTTTAATTTCGATAAAATATCAATCAAATATATTTATTCAAAAATTTAGTTAATAAATATCCACGTCGAATGATTAAAAAACAGAATGAGTGGGCACAAAATAAGTTAGGGCATCCACAACCGTTTAACTCCTTTAACATTATAACACCTACCACCTCATAAAAAAAAATGAGACTCACATGCCACATACACATTAACATTAACATCTTCATTCTCTCACAACCATTTAACATTCAACCCCCATTATTTATGGGGCTCACATACCACATACACATTATCTCACATATACCTTCTCTCACATATATATTCTCTCACATATTTATTTTCTTATCTACATATTTTTTATTTTCAAATTTATTTGCTAATTTAAATGATTATTATTTAAAATAATTAATAATAATATTTTTAAATATATTTATCATTATTTAAAATTTAAATTATTATTATAATTTTGAAATGATAGAGAACAACATAAAAAATACACTTGTATATAATTAAAAGATAACATATAAATTAACACAAAATGAAATAATAAAATACAAATTCAGGGGGTTTTTTATTAAAATAACCGTTGGTGATCGTTTACTAGTCGTTTATAGCCGTTTGGGTGATCGCTGTGTCATTTTTAATCGATTACTGCAACACCAATCGATTAAAATCACTGTTCCCTATTATTTCACGAGACTCCCCAATCGATTGGAGAGACCCGTAATCGATTCCCCAATTAAATCCTTAATTAGAGTGATAATTTTTAAAAAATTATGTTTTTAAGATTAAATCCTTAAAATTTATGTTTTTTGAGGAATTTAATTGCCTGGACCGATCAGGCCGATCCAGATCATTCTTGATCGGTCGCTTGATCGATCAGGATGTCAGGTCATACGCGGATAAACGTGTTCAAACATCTGAACGCGTTCATCCACGTTAGCGCATTAACGCGCTTCCATAATGATTTTAACGGGGACGGCTCGTTAATCGAGCGTTATAACGCTCGATTAATGAGCCGTTGTAGATGCCCTATAGAGCAACAAGAATGTAATGATAGCAATAACCATATAATAAAAAACATAATGAAAGTGGAAAAATATAAAATTTAGAGAGAATGATAATATAATATTAAATATGTTTTGATTTTCAAATGTATTTTTATAAAAAATATTAATGATTAATAAGTATAATCAATAAATATTTTTAATTTATCGATAAACTTAATTTTTTCATTAAATTAAATTTTTATTAATAAAAATCTAAAAATTTCAGATCAAATTTAAATAAAAAATAAAAATAAATTATTAACTAAATCTCAGTTATGACATATTGCAGGGGATTTTTTTCTCCAAGGCCTAAGAATGATAGCGATCCGAATGGGTCTCTATGAGAAATTTTCGATTTATCCTGGTGATCGATGAAAAATTTCTGTGGAGCCGAATTAGTCACCTCTAGAATTAATCATCTCAAAGAACTAGTTATCTAGTACCAACTAAAAAAAATAAAAAATTTAAATTATGAATTGATACGGGATGTAATTAGGAGATGCCATGTGGCCCAAGTAGTCGATATTTTAGCCCCGACAATCGTTCAAAGTTAGCAAGGAGACTTCAAATTTCTGACTCCCGAATTGAGTTCCAGGTGGACTCAACTCCCATTTCTCGACTCGGTTTCTAGGCTAATGAGATTGATGGACCGGCAAGAGGGGGTGAATATGCAATGTCTCTAATTTTCAAATTGTTATTTTTGTGTCTAACTTAAAGATATTGTCACACATCAAAAAGGTAGGAATTGTTAGTACAATCAATCCAAATTTGATTGGTACAATCATAGGTTTTGATGTGTGTGTCAATATGATTAAGTTAGAATTTCATATTGATTTGATGTGTGTTTAAGTCATGCAGAACTTGGTGGAACACACATGAGAGATCTCATCCTAAGTGCTCGGGTCCTTGAGTCAGTGAAGGATGATGCATCCAAGGCATCACTAGACAAGGAGCAACGGAGTGGAGCCAAGGGAAGCAGACTTCAACGCATACGCGAAAGATGACATGGAGACGAGACGTGGGCTCGTATGCATCCGAGAGACGAGAGCCAAAGGAAGAGGGTTTTAGAGGGCGCCTCTGGAAAGGATGAGAGTAAGATCAGTCGGCCGACCCTTGGTACCAGTCGACTGATACATTTCTGATTCGAATTTCAGCCTTTTGAGATGAATTTCAGAAATACATAAAAAATTCTAGAAAATTCAAAAAATCATTAAATTTTGCAAACATATTTGATTTGATATTCTCCAACAGGGAAAATATAGTTGCATGAAAACTCAAAATATTTTTGAATTTTTTTTACCAAAACTCAAAAACTTGAAAAATCTTCACTTTTGTATTAAAACAAGTCCTAGTTTTGAACTCATGTGTTTTTCATATCTATACCATAGCAAATAAAACACAAAATTATTTTTTTAAAATATTTGAAATATCCAATTATGATATATGGGCAAGATATCCATTAATTAAATATTTACTTTTTCCATAGTTGGTCTATTATTGCTAAAATGATACATTTTATCATCATCAAAAATGTTATAGGCACATATGAATTATGAGTATCATCATATCATCTCATATGCATAAATAAAATCATAAATCAAGTCATTATGAGATGTGATAAAAGTAATCCCTACTTAGCCCATTTAATCATGAATTGTATTTAGGCTACGTGCTCCCTCTTAAGGTCTCAAGTCAACCATTTTTCAAAAATTAGAAATTTTAACACACAAGGTTGAATAACCCTAAATCTTCTAATCTTTAAGGATTGACTTTGGAACCCAATAGAGATTCTTTTTAATTTGGTGGGCCAAGTACTCCTTAAGGATTCATTTCCTTTTTAGGGTTTTTTTTAGATTGTCCTCTAGTAAGTAGACAATGATAAGATTTTCCATTACTATATTTTCCAAAGCCTAATCTCTCTTTCTTAAAACTTGCTTTTTGACTCTTAATAATCATGTCTAGGGTGTTAGAGCTAATTTCGAATTTTCTAAGGTTTTTACTAAGGTTGTCCACCTTTTTCCTTAATTCTCTATTTTCTTTTTCTAAACATGAATCATTTAAAATAAAGGAAGAGGAAACATTCATGCTATCCCTAAGTATCATGGATTCTAGTTTTTCATTTAGCATGCAAATTTTATTTTTCAAATATTTGATTTCCTTTCTAACTTTAAACAAATCATCATTAGTTTTCCTTATCCCAACAGCTAGCCTAACGGCTGGATTTCGAACAGACCAGTTGATTGGTTCCCAGACTAGTTGACTGCTACACGTTGTTTGACCTTACAGAAAGATCAATCCACTGGTTCCCTTACTAGTCGACTGCTATAGTTCACTCTCAGCGGTGCAAGTCAACTGTTTCCCTTGCCAGTCGACTGCCCAGCTTACAAACTCACTCTCAACCTCTCTAGAGTCCATCCTTCGCGTATGCCTTGAAGTCCACTTCCTCGGCTTGCCCCTTGAAGTTCTCTTCCTTCGACTCTCGTCCCTCAGATGTGCACACAAGCCCGCGGCTTGTCTCCATGTCATTCTTCACATATGCCTTTGAAGTCTACTTCCTCGACTCACCCTTTGAAGTCCTCTTCCTTCGGCTCTCATCCCTCGGATTCTTCACTCCGTTGTTCCTTATGTGTGGTTCACCAAGTTCTACAAGACTCAACTACACACATCAAACTAATATGAAAATCTAACTTAATCATATTGACATACACATCAAACCGTATGATCTACCTGATCAAACTTGGGTCGATTGCACCAACGTAATCAACATCAAAATTTAACTATGATGACAAGGTAGATAAAAGTTTAAAATGGGCATCTAACGGAGTACTTACAGGCTTGACATTCTGGATATTAAACATGTTGAGAACTTTCTCAATGTACTTTTTCTGACTTAAGTACAATTTACCTGCTAACGGATCTCTCACAATCTTCATTCTAAGTATCTTTTTTGCCGCCGTGCGCCTTTATAACAGAAGGACAGATATCATTGTGGTACCTCGAAAGTCATAGAAGCCCTTCGAGAAGGACAAAGCCAATAAGGGATTTCCTTGGGACCCGAAGCAATCTCTGTGATCCTAGGACCCCGCATAACTACTAAAGGAGCAGTAACAGGCGCAAATACCCACGGGGACATAGTTTCTTCACCACCATATTAGTCCGATCAGTCAGCCACACTTCCTTCGATCAGACTTGAAGGGAGGGACTTATGATAGGGTTGAATAGCCCATGATAGGCACGTGGGACGAAGAAGCTGTGTGGCAGAACATGACGAGTCTGAACGACTCCTCTTGCAGAGCTCGTAGGACACTCTCGGGAAGAAGAGCCTTCAGGGCCCCCTTGGGAGACATGCCCTGGAAGGTCAGACCAGAAACCCATCCCGGGAGCACCCCGGGAAGTCGGGTCCCGAGTCCACCTCGGGGAATTATAGCGTTCGCGATTGCCCGGGCCGGAAGATCCCGAGATCACCTCGGGGAAGCTGAGCCCAAGAAACATTCGACCTCAAGTAACGATCCCCCCTCTTTAATCGGATCTATGGATAAGCACCCCTGCTGACGCGGAGTCATCATGACCCTTATATTTCGCAACGGGCCGAAACACGTAATGACGACGTGGACCGTTTCAAAAACTATCCAGTAACCGTCGAAAGGGAGGGACATGACACAGATCATGGGGACACGCTAAGTCTGCCGCCACAGGTATAAAAGGTAGTCCAACCTCTCTGGTAAGGGGGTTACGAACTCTCGACAACTCATACAGTCTTTCTGCTTTCTTTTTTCTCCATCGAGGTACTGACTTGAGCGTCGGAGTGGGTTCTGCCGAACAACCTCGACGTGTTTCTCTAAGGCTCGTGTTGATCTCGCAGGGCGCAGAGTTCTTTCCCTCCCGGCAGCATCCATGTGGGCTGAATTTTGGTGACTGACCGTCGATGTAGATTCCTCTCGGAACAGTTATTATGATATTATTTCGTTAAATAATTTGCTAAGGATTATATGATGAGAATTTTGAAACCATGAGGACTTGTTCTAAGAAGTAGTAGAGTATTTTGAAAAAGCGTGACTTTTCCGCCGAACGATTTAAGCCGGCCGCAGTCTCCCTGCGAGGTAGAGCGGGTGGCGGTGTATCTATGGCGGCGGTGCCTTCGCCCGGCGTCCCGCGCCTCCGCCACCTCATCGAGCTTATCGAGATCAAAGCTCAAAAGGACCCCGTTTCAGCCCTCTCCCACCTTGACTCCCTCGCCGCGCACTACCCTTTATCCTACCCGTCCAATTCTCTCCTCTTCGGCCTCCTCCGAGCCCTCTCCGATTCGGCTCCCTCCCACCTTCCTCGCCTTCTCCGTTTCCTCAGTCAGCACCCTCGTCGCCCCAGCTTCTCTGAGACCGTCGCCGTCACGGCCCTCAAGGGCTTCTCCCGCGCCCTAATGCCTGACGAGGCCCTGTGCACCTTCCGGGCCCTCCCCGGCATTTTCCGCTGCAACCCCGGCGTCCGCTCCCATAACGCCCTCCTCGACGCCTTCGTCCGTGCCGAGCGTTGGGAGCAGGCCGAGTCCTTCTTCGACTTCTTCTCCACTGGCGCGCGGGTTCCCCCCAATCTTCAAAGTTACAACATCCTCATCCGGGGCCTCTGTGATCGTCAGCAAATCGACCGGGCGTGGGAGCTCTTTCAAACTATCCGATTCCGGGGCATTGAGCCAGACCTCGTCACGTACAGCACGATTATGCATGCATATGTCAAAGGCGGAGATTTTACCAAAGCAGTTGAGCTGTTCGATGAAATGTCCGAGAGGAAGGTGACACCAGATATCGTTTGCTACAATTTGCTCATTAACGGGTTCTTGAAAAAGGCTGAATTTGACAAGGCAATGTCGATTTGGGAGAGGCTGGTGACGGATAAGAGAATCGGTCCTAATGTTGTTACCTATAATTCGATGCTCGACGGTTTGTGCAAGCTTGGCAAATACAAAGAGGCGATGGAGATGTGGAATAGAATGCTAAAAAATGGCCACTCTCCTGATACCTTCACCTACGGAATTTTGATTCATGGGTTATGCGAGTCTGGAAATGTTGATGGAGCATCACTATTATATGCAGAGATGATAAAAAATGGACTAATTCTTGACATTGTCATATGCAATGCATTGCTTGATGGCTTCTGCAAAGCAGGGAGGTTGGAGGATTCTTTTAAAATGTGGGAATCAATGGAAAGAGAAGGAAAACTTAATGCTGTCAGCTATAACATACTGATCGGATGTCTGTTTGGAAAAGGCAGGGCAGAAGAAGCTCTCCTTTTTTGGGAGAAGCTGCAGCAGCAGGATAATAATTTAGAACCTGATGCGGTGACATATGGTGTTTTAATACATGGGTTGTGTGAGAAGGGATACCTTTGGAAGGCATTGGAGGTGTTGAAGAGCGGCCAAGAAAGCCAAGAGAATAACATCGATGTATTTGCATATACTTCTATGATAGATGCTCTCTGTAAACATAAGAGAATAGATGAAGCTCTTTCCATATATGATCAGATGAGTAAATTCGGTTGCAGACCAAACTCACATACCTGCAATGCCCTCATAAATGGTTTCTTCAGAGTATCAAATATCTCAGAGGCTTTGCAATTTTTCAAACGGATGGACACTATTGGTTGCGCTCCGACAGTTGTGACCTACAACACGCTTATCAGTGGTCTTTGTAAAACAGAAATGTACCATGAAGCTTACTTACTTGCAAAGGAAATGACAGGAAAAGGATTCAAATTGGATCAAGTAACATACAGCTCATTGATAGATGGACTTTGCTCTGATAAAAAGCTTGATGCTGCTCTTGATATATGGAATAAGGTCCTGCATGCTGGACGCAATGCTGATGAAATTGTGCACAATGTTATCATCCACGGTCTGTGCTCTGCTGGGAAAATGGAAGAAGCCTTGTGTGTTCATTCTGAAATGAAACAAAGAGGCTGCATCCCTACCTTGGTCACATACAATACACTCATGGATGGACTTTACAAATGGGGCAAATATGAAAAAGCATCAGCAATTTGGGTTGAGATGCTAAAAGTTGGAGTGAAACCTGATATCATCAGTTACAACACAGCTTTCAAAGGTCTTTGTTCGTATAACAAGACATCTGAAGCCATCCAGTTGTTGGGCGATGCCTTGAGCCTTGGCATAGTACCAACTAACATCACATGGAATATACTTGTCAATGCAGTAATCAAAGAGGAACTCTTTCAGAATTGATTTCTATGAGATTCTGTCCAGGTAAAGATCATATTTAAGTTAACTCTATCACCTTCATTTTTGTTGTTTGTTATATGCAAACACTCCACGATATTATATTCTAGTGATGACTTAGCATGTTCTTTTACTTATAGTTGTCTTTAAGATGATTGTTAACACAATCTTCTGAACTTTGTTATGACAATGCCAGAACACCAACCTTTGATTTGTTATCTAGCCTTTGTAAATCTGCATTGCCCTTTATGAATTCACATTCATGTACAACTTGTTGACAGCACTATTTTATGCACCAAGTCAGTCATTGTAGCATCCACATCTGGTAATTAGATCTACTTTTTCCTACACACGAGAGTGGATAAGAACAAAATTACGCATACTCACAGAGGCCATGACCCAGTCATACTTCTTTGCAGTTTATAGTTATTTCTAGACCAATCATTTGGGAAGAAGTAACATCAGTTTGTTTCTCAAATTACGGGAGAACATTTTTTCTTTTTATTTTGCATCCATCATTACACCAACTCTGAGCAAAGAAAGTTTGCTCCTAATGCTCATTAGACTTTACTTTGGAGAAAGTTATTGTTTACCATATAAATCTTAAAACTTGTCTCTTATCAACTTCATTCCTGGTGTCAGGCAAACCCAAAAAGGTTAAGCAAAATGCTGTAGCCTTCGGCCATTGAAAGATGGAATTATCAAAATCAGCAAACAGATCATGACAGCAAGCAAAGCCATAATATCAAGGTACAAGGGTTGCTAAATATTCAATCGATAACAAGGGCCAAGCCATAGCTTTCTGACCTCCTTGATTTGTATCCATGCTTATGCTCTCAGTTTATCAGCTTCCAACCTGGGTACTGGTAAAGCTATACTGCACGAAGAGGAATTTATTATGGCATTTTGGCATGAGTCAGCTTTCTCGGTTTTGGAATCTCATTGCCTAGTGTTGTATGTCAGCCGTCTTCAATGGGGCCTTGGTATTCTTAACTTGCAACAGTTCAATTTGGCCTTGCTGTGCCAATGGTGATGGCTTTTCCTCATTCCCTTACATTCTTCCTGGTGAAGTCTTATATCACGAGCATATTTTTCTGCCCAAACCCTGGGAGCTGGTGGTTCTGGATTGTCATACCTTGGGAAGTGTCTAGTGCATCCATGATTTTTTTTTGGTCGCCATTTGCCTAAATTTCATAAAACAGACGCGCCCTTATGACATAGTAGGTGGTATGGGTGTCTGTTACTAAAATGGCAATTCTCCTCTGCTTTTTACATTATCCAACGATTTACAGAGAGACTTTTTTCCTCACTTTCACTTGGCCTTTATTTTTCAAGACAGATTTTTGTAGGAATCTTACCGCTCTCCTAGGTAGTAAGAAGCATCCAGGAGGGGCCTGGTGATTTTGAGATGAGTATTAATGGGCTTTTGTCTGTTAGCTCAGCTTACAACATTCTCTTGTATAGCAATGATTAGCACAAGCGGAAATTAATTTATCAACTAATACAATATTAACACGTTATCGATTACGTAGTTCGGAGATTAATTGCTCCTACTCCACGGCGTGCCCTTGAGGTAGACGAACCCTTGATCCTTCGGTGGATCACGTTCCGGCAATCTTCGGCTAAATCTTTCTCCTTCTCGGTGGAGAATAACCTCTCACAAACCTTTTTCCTCCTAACAAGATAGAGCTAGGGTTTAGGAGGAAGATAAGCACTTGGAGCTTGAACACTTGAGTATTAGAGTCAGGATATCACAGTGAAGAGCTAACCTATCTCAAGTCTCAAGCACCCATTTAAATAGTGGAGAGAGTTGTTAACCAAACAGCTCAGCTCCGACACCAGTTGACTGCCCCAGTGTTGGGATCGATAGCACGGCTAGAGGGAGGGGGGGGGAGGATGAATAGCTCGATTACCCCAATTCGATTTCTCTCCCTACAATGTTAGCACAAGCGGAAGCTTAATCTAATAATTAAATCAATGCTAATACGTTACCGGTCACGTGGTTCGGAGATTGCTTGCTCCTACTCCACGGCATGTCCTTGAGGTGGACGAACCCTTGATCCTTCGTTGGATCACGCCTTGGCAATCTCCGGCTAAATTTTTCTCCTTCTCGGTGGAGAACAATCTTTCACAATCCTTCTTCCTCCTTACAAGATGGAGCTAGGGTTTTGGGAGGAAGATGAGCACTTGGAGCTTGAGCACTTGAAACACTAGAGAAAAGATATTACAATGAAGAGCTAACCTCCTCCAAGCCTCAAGCTCCCATTTAAATAGTGGAGAGAGCTGTCAAACTAACAGCCCAGCCCCGACATCAGTCGACTGCCCCCAGGGCCAGTCGACTGATGCATCAGCCAACGGTTAGCCTAACGACACTATTTTTGAGCAGACTAGTCGATTGGTGCCTGTACCAGTCGACTGATTTTTCCGTGAGTTTCCACTCTGCGCTAGCAGTCGACTGACTCCTCTTGCAGTCGACTGCCCAGCTTACAAGTTCACTCAAACTCACTCCGAAGTGCATCATTCGCATATGTCTTGAAGATCACTCCCTTGACTTGCCCCTTGAAGTTTTCTTCCTTCGGCTCTCGTCCCTCGGATGCGCACACAAGTCCGCGGCTTGCCTCCATGCCATCATTCGCGTATGCCTTTGAAGTCTACTTCCCCGGCTTGCCCTTGAAGTCCTTTCCTTGGCTCTCGTCCCTCGGATGCTTCACTCCGTTACTCCATGTGTGACTCACCAAGTCCTGCACGACTCAAGTGCATGTATCAAATCAACACAAAAAACTTAATCATATTGACACACACATCAAAACCCATGATCTACCCGATCAACCTTGGGTCGATTGCACCAACAATCTCCCCCTTTTTGATGTGTGACAATATGTTTAAGTTAGGTACAAAGATAACAATTAAAAATTAAAAACATAGCAAACTAAAAAGCATAAACATACATCCTCTCCCTTAACCTATACCTTAACATATAATTTTCAATTTTAGCACAACCATAAAGAATTAAGTTAAAATCTAACTTAAACCTTTCAATTCTCCCCTTTGACACCATCAAAAAGATTGCTCCAAGTAATATTACCCTTTGGTATCAATTAGGAACTCCTTTTCTTTTCTGAAAACCCCCCAGAAATCAAAAAATATAGGTGCTAGTCGACTGAGTCAGCTACCAATCGACTGGTCTCAGCGAAATGCCAAGTCACAAAATGTTCAGTCGACTGCCCTGGGCCAGTCAACAGATACATAGCTGTCTAAAAATTTTAGCCTTTGAGCTGAAATTCAGAAATGCATAAAAAATTCCATAAAAGTTTCATGGAGCTCCATGGTTGAGAAAAATTCCTTTAGAAAGTTTTCTCTAGATCCTTGGAAATGTAGTACGAGTCCACCATTGAGCTCCAATTTGATGTTCTTGGAAACATTGATTGCTTTCATCAAGATGTCTCGGTTGGATAGTTGTTCTTCTACACTTGTTAGTCTATTAAGTTTTTCCTTAAATCTAGCATGTAAATTTGATACCTTCTCTCCTTTATCAAGATTGATATTGTTGAGTTGGGATCGGAGAAGATCTCTCTTGGCCATCTTTGCCTCCGAAGTGCCCTCATGAAGCTCTATTAGCTTGTCCCATAAGTCCTTGACACTTGAATAGGTTTCAATCCTTGTGACTTCTTATTGGGGAAGCACACTTAATAAATGATGCAAGACTTTTGAATTCGCTAAGTAATCTCTATTTGCTTCTTGCTCGACCTTATCTTCTCAAGAAGCTTGTTTTCGTGATCCCTAGGCACTTCAAAACCGTTTTCCATGATTATCATAATATCAAAATCGGTATTGAAAAATACTTCCATCCTTTTATTCCACCATGAGAATTCTCTCTCAAACTTTGACGGTTGGATGTGTGAGCCGACCATTTCAATGATTTGCTCTTCTTGGCGGTTAGTCCATTGAAGGCGTCTTGCGCTCTGATACCACTTGTTGGGATCGATGGCACGGCTAGAGGGGGGTTGAATAGCTCAATCACCCCAATTCGATTTCTCTCCCTACAATGTTAGCACAAGCGAAAGCTTAATCTAATAATTAAATCAATGCTAACACGTTACCGGTTACGTGGTTCAAAGATTGCTTGCTCCTACTTCCACGGCATGTCCTTGAGGTGGACGAACCCTTGATCCTTCGGTCGATCACGCCCTTGCAATCTCCAGTTAATCTTTCTCCTTCTCGGTGGAGAACAACCTCTCACAATCCTTCTTCCTCCTTACAAGATGGAGCTAGGGTTTTGGGAGGAAGATGAAAACTTGGAGCTTGAGCACTTGAACACTAGAGAAAAGATCTTACAATGAAGAACTAACCTCTTCCAAGCCTCAAGCTCCCATTTAAATTGTGGAGAGAGCTGCCAAACTAATAGCCCAACCCCAACATCAATCGATTGCCCTCAGTGCCAGTCGATTGATGCCTCAGCCAACGGCTAGCCTAATGACTCTATTTTTTAGCAGACCAGTTGACTAGTGCCTGGACCAATCGACTGATCTTTCTATGAGTTTCCACTCTGCGCTAGCAGTCGACTGACTCCTCTTGTAGTCGACTGCCTAGCTTACAAGTTCACTCAAACTCACTCCGAAGTCCATCCTTCGTGTATGCCTTGAAGTCCACTCTCTTGGCTTACCCCTTGAAGTCCTCTTCCTTTGACTCTCGTGTTGGGACCGGGTGCATGTTGACAAGGATACGGGTTCGTAATATTTTAAAATTTTACGTGCAGCGGAAGAATTAGCATAAAATAATTTCACAAATTATTTTAACCATGTATCTAGCATGCAACCTTATGATGTGTTGACATAATCATAAATTAAAACTTTGCGGAAAAGGTAAACTAATTTACTAAGTACCTCTCGTAACTCGAAGTAAAGGACGAGATCCAACCGTAGCGTCCCTTGGAAGCTCCGCCTCTATTCGCGTCCACGCCGAGTTCTCTTTGGGATGACTTCGCAAAGCCACGAGTTTTATGCCGACGAGAACTACTAGATTCTCCGAAGACACAACTAGAAGAACAAGAGAAAAGATAGGAAACTAACCACCCGAGAAACGGAATCGAATTCCGAGAAGGAAGGAGATGTGATCCGCTTCTTCTTCTTCTTGGTTGGCTTCTCCTTGGTGTAGATTGCTCACGCCAACTCCTTGGAGAACAATGAAGGTGCGCCGGCCCTAGGAGATCTAGGTTGGGCGCCGGCCTAGATGGGAGGGAGAAGGAGAAGAGAATAAGAGAGAGAGAGGGAGAGGATTAACTCTTAATCAACTCAATTGATTGGAATTGAAGGCTAGCATTTGGTTCCTTTATATAGCAACCTCTCCCTTGCTAAGTCTCCTCTTTAACGGAATTAATTTTCATAAGAAATTTATCTTATAAATTATTCCGTTAGGCCTAGTTTTATTATAACTAACTTTATAATAAAACAATTAATTCTCTTCTTTAATTATGGAATAAATTTTATAAGAAATTTATAATTTTTCTTTTAATGGAAAAATCAATTCATAATTGATTTTATAAAATTAAAATAAACCATTCCACGGATTATTTTAATTTCCAAAAAAGAAATAAATTTCTATAAATTTATTTATATAAATTTCTTTATACAAATTTATTTATCCATAATTTATAAAACAAATCGCGCTAGATTTATTTTATTAATTAAACCAAATTAATTGGTTTTCTCCCTTTTAAGTGGCCGGCCAAACCAAGGGGGTTTGACACCCTCCTTGGCCGGCCAATCAAGCCGCATCCATCGCGAATTAAACCCATTTAATTCGCCCAATAAGCCTTCAAAAGACTTAGCCAATTTTAGCTTCCATTGCGCCTTTGATTAACTCAGATTCGACTTATTTCTCTTGATCGGAAAATCCAATTTTCAACTCGTTTTAAATCCCTCGGATTACTCGTAGTGCGTGTGACTAAATAGACTTTCGATTTATGTTGGCTGTCTATAATCAACCAATTATAGAACGGTCATGAGTGGCACCTAGCAGTACATCATGACCCCCAATTAATCGAAAGATCAACGGTTTGACCTCAGAAGTAATTCTGAAACCCTTCAGCAGCTCTAATGAGTCGTGCCTCATTCCCTTCACCACCTTATACCCACTTGGTTCAGGACACGGTCTATATGTGTCAGTCCCCACTAGGCTGACTACGTCACACCTAGCCCAAGTAGTGTTTTTCTCGTCCTTTGGATTTCTAATTACTCTCATGTATTTAAGAGACTCGCACTCTAAACATGATATACTCTGGCCAGAGGTTTTGAGTAACAATCCGACGATAGGCCTGGGTATACATCTCCTCGCAAGGAGTGGTGAATCCTTTGTAGGCTGTTCAAACATCTTCGGGCACTTCGGCTTATACCCAATCATCCTGGGTCCACACCTCCTTGGAGATGCTTGCTTAAGATGTTAAAGTATAAGTCTCCATGACCAAGATGACTTGAACACCGCAAGTCAAAGGAACATCGCACTTAAACTGCAGTAAGAACTTCATTGACATATCTACATGTAGATTCCCATATGAAGTCTTACAGCTAGTCACTCCAATGAACTAGTTCCCTTAACTAGCATCCATGTTTATCTCCGGACATCCCAATGTCACCAGCCAGTGAGAATCAGCTGATTAGAGAATAACCCATGCTAGTCTCAACAGAATTGATAGTGTCTGTATTTATCAATTCATCGACTAGGGATATTTTCAATACTTCACAATTGCACATTTAGAGATAGTCACTAGTTGTGATCCCATCACAAATTCTCTTATGCTGTGAATTGTATTGCGGACATTCAGTAGATGAGTTCAAGATCCCAATCAAATACACAAAATATGTATACTCAAATAGTGAATTATCATTTATTAATATAAATGTTTACATCATAAGGCGATTGCCTTAGGACACTTCTCTCATATCACTAACATCTCGTCCCTCGGATGCGCACACAAGCCCACGACTTGCCTCCATGCCATCCTTCGGTATGCCTTTGAAGTCTGCTTCCCCGGCTTGCCCTTGAAGTCCTCTTCCTTGACTCTCGTCCCTCGGATGCTTCACTCCGTTATTTCATGTGTGACTCACTAAGTCCTGCACGACTCAAGCACACATATCAAATCAACACGAAAACCTAACTTAATCATATTGTCACACACATCAAAATCCATAATCTACCCGATCAACCTTGGGTTGATTGCACCAACACCTAGGGCCAGTCGACTGATGTCTAGCCAACGGCTAGCCTAACGACTCTATTTCGAACAGACCAGTCAACTGCTCTAGAGACGAGTCGACTGCTTTCGGCTGTTCGACCTTACAGAAAGATGAGTCGACTGGTGTCCATACCAGTCGACTGCTACAGTGCACTATCTGTAGTGCCAGTCGACTGGTTCTCTTGTCAGTCGACTGCCCTACTTACAAATGCACTCTTAACCTTTCCGGAGTTCACCATTCGCGTACGCCTTGAAGTCCACTTCCTTAGCTTGACCCTTGAAGTTCTCTTCCTTCGGCTCTTGTCCCTCGGATGCGCACACAAGCCCGCGGCTTGTCTCCATGCCATCCTTCTTGTATGCCTTTGAAGTCTACTTCCTCGGCTCGCCCTTGAAGTCCTCTTCCTTGGCTCTCGTCCCTCAGATGCTTCACTCCGTTAATCCTCATGTGTGATTCACGAAGTCTTGCACGACTCAAGCACATATATCAAATCAACATGAAAACTTAACTTAATCATATTGGCACACACATCAAAACCCATGATCTACCCGATCATCCTTGGGTCGATTGCACCAACAGAATCCCAATTTGGTGACGAGTATAGCTTAACGACGGAGATGGATGGTATGATCCCCAGTGGCGGTACTAAGAGATTTTCTGGCCGAGGGGAGCCTATCCTACAAAAAAGATGATCGTTAGCAACCCATCGGGAGAGTTCCCGGCAAGACCCTCCAATGGTCAAGTTAGAATCCGGTGAAGAAAAGGGAGTTAATCAAAAGACTACTGTAGCTATTCAATCTCTAGCATACCGTATGGAAGGGAAGGAAGCTCTTATATAGCCGGGGAGCCGACAACTCCTGTCCCTCTTCTGTTCCCTTTTGTCCCATTCGGGGATAGGACCAGGGACGACTATCAGATCTCCGTCCAACGCCGCACTAGCCGACATATGCAGGGGTGCCGTGGTACCGGTTGTTAGAGCTTGCCAAGAACCATACTATGACAGCGAGATCTTCGCGATTCGGACACTAGTAGTGTTAGGTTCGAGTCGGCGTGCGCCGACTCCGTCATACCCTTACTGGCAAGGTGTCAGAGGGTAGGTACTGCAACGGATAGTGACAACCTCCGAGCCGTAGCACACTTAATGAGTATGCCGATCGGCCATCGAAGGAACGTTCAGCTATAATGTAAAACATATGTCGCTCGGCTCGAGTGAGGCACGCTGAGCCATAGCATACTCGGGTACCGGATGATCGATTGGCTCATGGAACCCCAAGCTGTAAGGTAGGAGGTATGTCATCGGCTTCTGTCGAAACTCACACTCAGTGTCCCCGATGGGGTTAGCATCTAGGACTCTAGCTGGATAGTTATCCGAACAGGAATCGAGGTCGGCGGTGTGATTGCCTCTATGAACGTCCCTACGGCTGGCCGGGCTATCATGCCTCTTCCATGGAAACCATCTTTTAGAAGTGACCCATCAAAGTGTCACGATGGTCGACCAGATGACACGCAACTAGGGCGGGACCATGTAGGGTCAAGGAGGATCCTTCAGATCGTATTGTCTTACCTCCTTTTCAGTACCAAGTTTAAAGTGCTGACTTGGACTACTTCTTCATGACAAGATTAAGACAGAATGTTATCCGGAGAAAACCCATTGCAACTTTTAGACTTTTCTTCTGTAGCATGCATTGGAACCTTTTGATGAGTTAAGCTGATGAGCCAGGCATACGCCTTTTTGTTACCCGCACAGCTGTATTAGTTGGCTGGTCTATGTCACCTTTTAAATCTTTCTATATATTTACATCCTTAATAGTTTCTTTGACGCCCGAAACATCTTGTTAAAAGGGCAAATTTTCTCCTGTATCAATAATGATAATGATGTGGCTAATTTCTTTGGTTACCAAATTCCAAAAGGCCTTTTTTTTTAATCCAGTGTTTCTCTGTAGTAAGGAAACAAATAGGTCATGTCCAAGTTACCTTTACATTCTGTTGCCACTGCTTATTCAAATCAAGTACCAGGAAAAGTTGAGGATATTTTCTTGCATCTCTTGGGAGACAATTTTCTTATTTCTAACCTTATGCATTTGTAATTCTTCCTGAAATCTGCAACCACAGATACAAAGAAAAGTTGCCACACCAAGTAAAAGTATTTCTGAATTTGGTAAAATCATGAAATTGAAACAGAAAAAAGCTTTCCCATTAACAAGATGATGGTTCAGAAGCAAGAAACTGCCCTTAAGAACTTTCCTACTTTTTGATCTGAATTAGCGGCGACGACAAAATGGAAAGGTAACTTGGATACTGCCTATTTGTTGCCTTACTACAAAGAAACACTTTCTGATTCATCTGGTGTATGGTTTGTATGTTCACAAAATACTAGCCACCTAACTATATTAGCTTTTAAATCAGGTATTTTATTCACTATGCTATGGTTTATTATCAGTTTTCTTTTGTTCTTTGCCCCATTGATATGAGCATTTCACCAACAACCAAACTGCTCTGCATGCATCGATATAAGATGACAATTTCATACTCCTGATGACTACTACTAAAGTGTGTTAATTTCACCAACACTTGGTATAAACATGATAAGCAGAAGTACATGATCAGTTAGTAGCATCCTCTGATGATTGAAATTTGAGAAAGCACGCCCTTGATAATGAGAATCGATCGAAAGACAACCTTAACCTTCCTGTTTCTGCTAAAAGTACCCTGAGATAATAAATGCTTGTCAACCTGTACTGACTATATAAACATTTTAGGGTTTCCCTTTTGTGGAGTAAATCTATGATTGTTTCAGAAAGAAGGATGAGATTAAAATATTCTGGCACTCATAATGTTGTTGGTACAAGTAAACAGCGATATGCAGTTTGTGTGGCATCCAAGTAATGCAGGTGTAATGGTGCAGTTCTTCTACCAAAACCTTGATGCTCAAGGTTTCGCTCTACCTAATGCTTACAGTGACTCCTCAGCTGCTGCAATTCTCATCCATTTATTAGCTTCCGTTGGCCACCCATTCCATGCAAAGGAAGAGAAATAGAAAGAGAGCGAAGAATGAGTTCCTCTTTCTGGACTTTCCTGTTTGTCTTTAGCTCTCTGGCTGTTTACTCGGAAGGACTGACTCGGCATTACAAGTTCAACGTGAGTATTTCGATTCTGAGTTGGTAAACATGTGGGCCATAGACTGCCCAACTGACTTTCGTGCGGGCTTTGCTTTTCTTGCAGGTGGTGATGCGAAACGTGACCCGACTCTGCTCGACCAAGCCAATCGTGACGGTGAACGGCCAATTCCCCGGTCCGACCCTCTACGCGCGCGAGGATGACACCGTCCTCGTCAAGGTCGCGAACCACATCGGCCACGACGTGACCATCCATTGGCACGGCGTCCGGCAGCTGCGGACCGGGTGGGCCGATGGTCCGGCCTACGTGACCCAGTGTCCGATCCAGCCGGGCCGAAGCTACGTGTACAACTTCACGCTCACCGGCCAGCGCGGCACGCTACTGTGGCACGCGCACATAACGTGGATGCGGTCCACGGTCCACGGCGCCCTCGTCATCCTCCCCAAGCTCGGCGTCCCGTATCCGTTCCCTCAACCCCACCAAGAACACGTCATCGTATTAGGTAACTAATTCTTTTCGACTAATTTATTAATTTACCCTTTTCATGTAAAATCTATTTATTTAATTGTTTCTTTGTATTATTTTCTATTTTTTAAAAAAATAATTCAGCTGAATGGTGGAAATCCGACCCTGAAGCTGTAATAAGAGAGGCTCAGAAGGCGGTCGGGCACCCAATGTGTCAGATGCCCACATCATCAATGGCCACGCTGGAGCTCTCTCCACGTGCTCCTCTTCCTCTCTCGGTAATTAGTCCCTAAATAATAATAATGTGTAATTAATTAATGGATTAATTAGAGATAAAAATTAATTAATGAATATAGACGGGTTCACGTTGGCTGTGGAGAAAGGGAAGACGTACTTGCTCCGCGTCATCAACGCCGCGCTCAACGAGGACCTATTCTTCAAGGTCGCCGGCCACCGGATGACCGTCGTGGAGGTCGACGCCGTCTACACCAAGCCGTTTTCCATTGACACTATCCTCCTCGCCCCCGGCCAGACCACCAACGTCCTCCTCACCGCCGACAAGACCGTTGGCGGGCGGTACCTCGTCGCGGCCTCCCCCTTCGCCGATTCCCCCCTTGTTGCCGTCGATAACCGCACCGCCACAGCTACTCTCCGCTATGCCGATACCGTCTCCTCCTCCGCCGTTGCCCCCGCCGCTGCCAGTGCGCTTACCACCACCAACCCGCCGCCTATGAACGCCACCCCCGTAGCGGCCGCCTTTTCCGACGCGCTCCGCAGTCTCAACTCGCAGGCGTACCCCGCCCGTGTGCCGGCCACAGTCGACCGGTCGCTGCTGTTCACGGTGGGGCTGGGGGCGAACCCCTGCGCCAGCTGCATCAACGGGAGCAGAGTGGTGGCGGGCGTCAACAACGTGACGTTCTTGATGCCGACGACGGCGCTGCTGCAGGCGCACTACTACAACCTCAGCGGGGTCTTCACCGACGACTTCCCTGGCCGGCCTCCTGTGGCGTTCAACTACACCGGGAGCGGGCCGAGGAATGTGGCGACGGAGCAGGGGACGAGGCTGTACCGGCTGCCGTACAACGCGACGGTGGAGCTGGTGCTGCAGGACACCGGGATCATCGGGCCGGAGAGCCACCCAGTGCACCTCCACGGCCACAACTTCTTCATCGTCGGGAAGGGCTCCGGCAACTACGACCCCAAAACCTCCCCAGCAGGGTTCAACCTCGTCGACCCAGTGGAGCGTAACACGTTCTCTGTTCCTTCCGGCGGGTGGACGGCCATCAGATTCAGAGCGGATAATCCTGGTACTTTTAGAGACTCTAGCTTCATGGATCATGAATGGAAAGAATCTGATGGATTAATTAATTTGCAGGAGTTTGGTTCATGCATTGCCACTTCGAGGTGCACATGACGTGGGGGCTAAAGATGGCGTTCATTGTGGACGACGGCGAAGGGCCGGAGCAGTCCATTCTGCCGCCGCCAAAAGATCTGCCTGCGTGCTAATGAGGCGGTGGCCGTTATTTGCAAGCAAGTTAACACACTTTTTTTTTTTCCTTTTTTTTTTTTTTTTTTCTTATGGATTGCAAGTGTGATTAAATATTTATAGGACGACTGATTTGATTTTTTAATGTGGGTTCACTGATATTTCACTGTATTCATGTAAGTGGATGAGAATAAATAAATCGATCTATTACCAGCTTTAACTATGTTCTATCTAAGATAAATAAATATAAGAGTTTAGACTAAAGGGATTAATATTAAATGTTTCAAACATTTTTGGTTTTTCTTTTATAAAAAAACTCTTCGTAATTCCTTCCACCTCGATCTTCTCGTTCTTCGATGTCTAAGTCCATAATTAATAAATGAATAACAACGGATTTAATTGGTGGAGTGTTGATGAGTCTATTTCCTATAAAATTTTTATCGTAATTTGACATATTTTTATCGGTAAATTTACTTTAAATCCCTAATGATAAGTTAAACTTTGTATTCAGTCCACATTTGCTTTAAATCCCAGTTGACTGGTGTTCAACCAACGGCTAGCCTAACGACTGAATTTCGAACAAACCAGTCGACTGGTTCCCAAACCAGTTGACTGCTACACGATGTTCAACCTTACAGAAAGGATCAGTCGACTGGTTCCCTTACCAGTCGACTGCTCCAGTTCACTCTCAGCGGTGTCTGTCGAATGCTTCCCTTGCCAGTTGACTGCCCAACTTACAAACTCACTCTCAACCTCTCCGGAGTCTATCCTTTGTGTATGTCTTGAAGTTCACTTCCTCGGCTTGCCCCTTGAAGTTCACTTTCTTCGCCTCTCGTCCCTCGGATGCGCACATAAGCTCACGGCTTGTCTTCATGTCATCCTTCGAGTATGCCTTTGAAGTCTAGTTCCTCAGCTCGCCCTTTGAAGTCCTCTTCCTTCGGCTCTCGTCCCTCGGATGCTTCACTCGTAGTTTCTCATGTGTGGTTCACTAAGTCCTACAAGACCCAAACACACACATCAAACCAACATGAAAACTTAACTTAATCATATTGATACACGCATCAAAAACCATGATCTACCCAATCAAATTTGGATCGATTGCACCAACAGTGACAAGGCGATTGACTAGTCTTCCCAACCGGGCGCGCCTCACAGGGACAACCATCTGCCCTCCTGCACCTCGGAGAGATGGTTTTGTTGTTACCGAGGCGGCGCCTATGCCGTCATTATGTCAGTCATCGCTTCTGTCCCCTTACTCATTTATTGCCTACACGTGGCAACCTCTTATTGAACGCGCCTGGCAGCGAGGCGTGACCATGTCGGGAGCCACGCGCGGTGTCAGACGCACCTTCCCGTGGTTGGTTACCGTCTGAACCTAGTGAACGGAGGATGCTAGATCCCGCCTTTTCCCTCCAACATCGGACAGTCCCCTTACCCTGGGCTTCCCTATAAATATCCCCTGGGGTCCACCTAGGTCATTTTCACCTTCCGCTTCCCCTCGCCTCCTATTCTCCGGCGACCAACTTTTTCTTCTTCCCGACCTCCATCACCTTCGACAGTGCTTCCAACCTCTCCCCCTATCAGGTCAATTTCAGGTGAGTCTTTCCCTTTCTTTACTTTTATTGACCATTTGAGCCTACCTGGTTGGCCTTTTATTAACCCTATGGCCGCTCCTGTGGCTGCCCTGGGTCTATGGTACACGACTTCCGTGTCTACCATGGGCAGTCATGACTTCAACTCCCTCCGGGAGGAGTATCATGTGCCCCGGACTATCGCCTGATTATCCCTAACAATCATCACCGACCTCATCTACCTCCGCTCGACTTCTTCACCATCTTCCAAGACTAGTTTCTGGGCGGTCTTAGATTTCCCCTGCATCCTTTCAACGTTGAGACTTGTAGATATTCCCAAATTCCCCTTTCGCAACTAGCTCCCAACGCCATATGAATCCTATGCAGTACTGTTATCCTATTCACCATCTACCGAGTACCCCTCCATCCCCGCGTCTTCCACTTTTTCTATTACCCAAAAAAGCAGGAACCTGAAAACTTTTCTTCCAAGCTCGGGCCAGATCGTCTTACTTAGATAAGATCCCTAGTTCTAATAAGGGTTGAAAAATCCACTACTTCTTTATCAACACACCCCAGCCCCTAGCTGGCTGACCGAGTGGATTGAAGATTTGCCAACCCAACCAGTGGTCAGGAAGAATTACCGTTCCGATCCCGAGTGCGAGTTGGCTTTCTCCCGAATCGGGGGTCTTCGTTTCCATAGCGTCTGCTTGCTCAGTGAGGCCATGTTCTATATTTTTGGGTTGAGTCAGACGCCCGCCACCCTAGCTACGACCTCCTTCAGTAAGTTCTTCCATCCCGTCTGAGCATTTTTTGGGCTGACATTAAGATTTTTTATATCTCGCAACTCAAATGATGTGCGATACTACTCTGAAAGAGATGCTCGGGCTCGAGGATGCCGAGATGGACGCTCGGGTGATCGACGAGTTGGCCAAGAGGGTTGTCCCCCCTCTGGCGAAGGCGGCATCCAACGAAGTAGTCCCAAAGACAGGCGATGTCCTGGTCGGCGGGGCCTCCCCGATCGGGGAGATCCCCAAATTTTCTATCCACACCGTCGCAGTCAAAGTCTCCCCCGAACACCCCACCAGGGAGAGCCTTAAGGATTTTGTGGACACCACTGCTCTCACGGCGGTCGCGCCCTCCGTCCAATTGCGCCGCAGGAAGAAGCATCGTTCAGCAACCCCTTCTGTGCCCTTGGCGATGGAGCTCATCAATGAAGCCTGTGACCTGACCACCTCGGGCTCACGTTGGCCCGACTGTGGCAAGCGACTCCGCACCACCGAGCCAGGCTCACTGCGATGAGCGGGCTCATTATCACGCGCCAACTGGGAGGTGCTCTCCAGCCACGAACCCTCCGGGGATCCCTCTCTCCTCGGGATTCGATGGCTATTAGGGCTTCAACCGGCCATGGCTCTTCCTAAGTGGCTCGCTCATCTAAGCAGCCACCTGTTCTCCTGGAGGTTCCCTCTGCGGATCCAAGCTCTTCTACCAACCTTGTGCAACATGTAAACCTGCACGGGGACTTGGTGGAATGCTGGGATCAGGGGATACTGGCGACTCACCATCGGGCCCCAATCGACTTGGCCGACTCCTTCTTCATGGATGCTACTCAGGTAAAAATCACTTTATTACATTCTCTTTTTTCTCCTGTCATTAGCTATAACGGCTTTGGGAGTGTTAACCATCCAATCCTCTCCCTATTTCAATTCTAGGCGGCCTGCAAGGGTGTGGCTCAGTCTCAGATGTTTAATGCCCACGAATGGAGGGAGGCTGAACGACAATTGCATGAACTAGAAACCGCCCTCAACCACTCGGTGCTTCCACCCGACGATGAGGGGACCAACCTTCTGCGCTCGAAAGTAATGGGACTCAAGGCCCAGCTGGTTGAGGCCAGCGAGCAGCTCTAGCAAGAGAAGCGTCGGACGCTCACCGTCGAGCGAGCGACCGCCCATGCCCTCAACCGCGTGGACAACATGGTGAGCCAGAAGAAGACCACGTTGACTCACTAGGCTCGCGCTCAATCGGACCTGGACAAGAAGACCGCAGAGGCCAAGGCCTTGGCCATCCAACTGAAGGAGCTGAGCACCTCCCATCATCAAGTCTAGTTGGCCCTAACCAGCAAGGATGTCGAGTTGGCCTCTAAGGACTCCTAGCTGGTCGCCAAGGACTCTGAGTTGATGGTCAAGGAGGCAGAGTTGATCGCCAAGGAGGAGAGCCGCCAAGCCCTGGAAGACCAACTGGCTGCCCGGATCGCTGAGCTCTCCACCTGGGATGAAGAGATTGCCCACCAGCAAGAGGAGCTGGTCGCTCTGAGGACGTATCGGGCTGAAGAGTCTGCCCGATTGGAGGCGTACCAGGTAGAGTGCATCAACTCTCCAGCTTTTAGTCAGCAGCTTGCGCGTCGGACGACTAACATGTTCAAGTACAGGATGGATAGTGTTGTCCAACAACTAAAGGAAGTCGGGCACTTGTCGCAAGACCTGCCTTCGAACGCTGTGAAGTTGTCCCAGGTCAGGAAAATCCTTCTCCCAAACCTCTTCAGCCCTTTCACCTAGGATTAGCTTAATTGTATTTCAGTCTGGTAGTTTTTTTCACTTGTCCTTTTGGCCCTCAGGGCTTTGTCAATAAAATACTTTCTTGTTTGCCTGACTGTCAATGAACTGCTTTCTTCTGTTTACCCAACTCTCTCTTGGACTTAGTGGAATGTCTCTTGGCCATTACTCACATTCCCGCTCTCGCCCGATCGGGTCAATTCGGCTAGTCGTCCCCTATCCCCAGCTTGAGGTCTTCTACCTCACTAGTCCTGAAGATCACCTTGTCGACGTCTGGTCGGGCATGCCAATGGGCCCCTAGAGTCCAACAGGGAGGAATGGCAGGCACTGCCTAGTTAGGATAGGCTAGCGTGAATCTAAACCATATCCGGTTGGACCTGGAGGCTCATGGGCAGTCACGCCCGATCGACCCACGAGGTCGGCGGGCGGGTGTGAGCCAACCCACTTATAACTCGCTCCCAGGCGAATCTGGACGCCGCTCAGGCGGACCAAAAGGATCATGAGCAACCACGTCCAATCGGTCCATGAGGTCACGTGGGAGTCGACCCACTTATAACTCGCACATGGACGAGAGTCTGGATGTCGCTCGGGCAGACCAAAAGGATCGTGGGCAGCCACATCCGGTCGGGGCTACGAGTTCGACGGCACGTGGCAGCCGACCCACTTATAACTCCCACGTGGAGGAGAGTCTGGATGTCGCTCGGGCAGACCAAAAGGATCGTGGGCAGCCACGTCTGATCGGGCCATGAGGTCGGCGGGTGCATGGGAGCTAACCCACTTATAACTCGCGAGTAAGCGAGAGTCTAGACGTCGCTCGAGCGGACCAAAAGGATTGTGGGCAACCACGTCCGATCGGGCCACGAGGTCGACATACATGTGGGAGCTGACCCACTTATAACTCGCTTGCGGGCGAGAGTTTGGACGCTGACGAGCCCAAACTATGTGTCACGAATGTGGGCCTCAAATTTAAAATTTATATATGAAAGCTGGAAACCCTTTTTACAATCAAAATCTGAAAATGTAATATAGGGACCACAGGTCGTATTTTTCTCGGGGACTAGTTGACGTTGTTTGATTCAAGCTCGTGTTTGTGTGTCGTTTGTATTTGTGGGTTTCGAATGTGATTTGGGTCTTGGGTTGCAATCAGAAATGAAGTCGCAATTAAAGAGAAGAAACTTAACCCATTGAACTAAACAATGTGATAACAATTAGTAACTCAAGCCATGGGACCACTCAATCATCTAAAGCACTTTGGCACAACTCAGGAATCACACTTAATTCAGATGCAAAAGTACACCACAATTAAATTTTAACCTCGAAGGTTATCAATTAAAGCCAAAACCTAGCTCGATACAAGGCAAGGGATTGAAACAACTTGATACACAAGTAAAGGAAACTTATGTGCCAATTCTTGAAACTGTTTGCATGGTTATTAGCTGATTAATTCAGCTTGAAAAAGGGGCTAATGAGATTATCTGCTGCAATTGAATAGGGATGTGTAAAAATCGAAACTGGTTAAGGCAGAAAAGAAAGGCTGAATTCAGAAATGGAAATGGGAATGCAAACCTATATGCAGAAATGACATGCAGCAGAAATTGGGATGCAAAAATCATACAAGAAAATTGATTTCAATTGCCATAAGGTTTCAATGCAAAACTTCACTGATCTGAACTGCAAAACTGATGACTGGAATGGTATAAATGGGATCAACTAGCAGAAACAGTGAGCTGAGAGGTGCAGAAATCCAGAATCGTTCAAATGGCAGGAAGAAAAATAGAACATCCAAATTCAGAGGCACTACTCTAATGTTCACGTAGAATTTAACAGCACCAATGTATGCTTGAAACTTGAGATCAGAAACTACACTAAGCATGCAGAAATCCCCAGGATACGAAAGCTGAATCTAAAACAGCTTGTGCAGGAAAATGCAGATGCAGAGTTGAATGGTGCAGAATTTATGCAAGTGCAGGAATAGATCAAATGCAGAAATAGAATCAGATTGCTAAACAACTCAAATCAATTGAGTTAGTGAGCTAAATGTTGTCTTCAATTGTGGGGATCAAGCTGGAAATAAATCGGATTGGAAGCAAGCTTCGAAATTCAGAAACCAAAGTGAACTTTGCAGAACAAGCTGATACGCAATGATTTAAATGGGGATCAATTTGAAATTTCGAGTTACCAAAACTAAACAGGATTCAGAAATGAAACTAAAGTCTAGACAAACTTAGACCAACTAAATTAGCTCACTAAAAGTGATACAAACAGAAAAATTCTGAAATTGAAATGAAATTTCAGTAATGGACTGATACGCAAGCTACAAAATGGCACGCAAGAAATTGTCAAAGAACAAGCTGAAATAACATTCAATTTATCACTAACAAACTTCCTAAACTATTTGAATTGAAGAATTGAAACTAAATTACAGCTAAACAACTTAAAAATGTAAATAGCAGTAACTGATAAAGAAAAACAGAATTCTTGCAGAATTAAACTACAGCTAAAACAAGGAAACTAAATTATCTAAGCTACTCCTCAACCATTCCTCAACTCAAGAGCTCCTTGGTCGTCAATCAAGGGAGAACCTCGGACCCGCAAGCTTCGCAAATCAGCGAAAATCGCCTATGCTACCGAATCTGATCAGCTCACTGCCCAAACTGAAATCAGCTTCCAATTTCATCAAACTCGCTGTGGTGGCTCGCGATTGGGATTAGGGAGCATCCGAAACCTTCCAGGGAACCCCTCTGGTCAGCTCGGATGCAGTGGAAGTGGAGCACAGCTGAGTTCGTTGAATCGGATAGCAATTCTGCCGAGACCTCGCGCAGCTTGCTATTGAACAGAAAATCAATCGGAAACCTCACTAAGAGCTCTCTTCACTGACCTAACTCTTGCGTTGATGATGGAATTGACGGATCGCGCCTCCTTGATGAAGAAATTGGCTAGAAAACGAAGAAGAAACGACTGTAGCGGCGGAAACGCGACGAGGAAGAAATGTGGCTGTGTTTTGATTAAATAGCTAACAATGGACGACCCAGATTGATCGGATGAAATCCAACGGCTGATCTTGCTCCTATTTGAGCCAAACTTTTATGATGATGATCTGGGGTCAGGATCTGCCTCGTGGTAGCTCGGATCCTCCAGATATGCAACGGATGGTCCAGATCAACTCTAACTGTGAATGGACGCTCTAGAGCCCTCCTTGCTTGATCCAACGGTTGATTTAGCTCTGATTGGGATGAAACCTTCAGATCTTGATCATAGAGCTTGATCAACCCTAACCCTAGCTCGGATTGCTTCAGATCGTCCCGGATGGCTCAGATCTAGCCGCTCTTGAATCGGACGGCCCGGATTAATCGTAAGCTTGATAATCCGATCCGGGTCACTTCCGACTCGAGTTTGACCCAATATGCCCTAAGTCCTTGAACCTTTGATGCCTACAAAAATAGATCAAGAATTTAGTGGTCAAATAATCCAAAAATAATGTAATTTTGCAATTAAGTCCAAAATAAGATAAAGTTCCAAAACCTAGGGTAAAATCATAATTAAGCAATAAAAACATGGATCAAACATGGATTTTAGCAATTAAAATAATCAATAAAATGGTGCTTATCAGACGCCGCTCAGGCGGACCAAAAAGATTGTGGGCAGCCACGTCCAATTGACCCACGAGGTCGGCGGGCACATGGGATCTGACCTACTTATAACTCACTCGCGGACGAGAGTCTGGACGCCGCTTGGGCAGACCAAAAAAATCATGAGCAACCACATCCGGTCGGGCTACGAGGTCTGTGGGCGCGTGGGAGCTGACCCATTTATAACTTACTCGCGGACAAGAATCTGGACGCCGCTCGGGCGGACCAAAAGGATAGTGGGCAACCCCGTCTGGTCTGGCCACGAGGTCGGCGGGTGCGTGTGAGCCGACCCACTCATAACTCGCTCACGGGCGAGAGTCTAGACACCTCAAGTGGACCAATAGGATCGTGGGCAGTCACGTCCGATCGGGCCACGAGGTTGGCGGGCGCATGGGAGCCGACCCACTTATAACTCACTCGCGGGTGAGAGTCTAGATGCCTCTCGGGTGGACCAAAAGGATTGCGAGCAGCCATGTCCGGTCGGGCCACAAGGTCGGCGGGCACATGGGAGATGAGGATTAAACATCTAATTTTTGATTTCTAACATTCTTTGAATAACAACATCAGCCATACATAGGCCCCCTACTTCCTGGGCGGCCTCACAAGCCTCCACTCGCTCATTCCTGGTACCGCTGGAAGTAGATCGCGCTCCAGGGCTAGTCGAGTCTTCCCCCTTGCATGTCCTACAGGTAGTACGCCCCTGACTTCAGCATTTGAACCACCCTGAACGACCCACCCTGAACGACCCACCCTATTGGGGCTCCAACTTGCTCACATCCCCGACCGACTTGACTCTCTTCCAAACCAAGTCGCTGACCTGAAAGGCCTTGGGCCTCATGCTCCGATCATATCTCTGTTGCATCCTCTGGCGATAGGCGCTCATCCGAGCCGCCGCCTGGCAATGAATATCTTCCACCAAGTCTAACTCCAACAGCCGCCTATCCTCATTTTCTTCATCGTATAACTTCAATCGGTCGGACTCACACCCTACCTCCACTAATATGACCTCCTCGGCTCCGTACACCAACTGGAATGGTGTGCAGCCCGAGCCCTCCCGTGGTGTTGTTCAGAAGGCCCATAGCACGCTAGGGAGTTCCTCTACCCAAGTCCCCCTTACATGATCCAACTTTACTTTTAGCCCACACAGAATCTCCCTGTTAGCCACCACTGCCTGGCCATTACTTTGCGGGTATGCAACCGAAGTGAATGCCTGCTTGATCCCATAGGCTAAGCACTAGTCCCGAAGCTTCCTTCCCTGAAACTGCCGATCATTATCCAAGGCCAACCTACGTGGTATCCCGTAACGGTATAGGATATTCTTCCACAAAAACTTTATGACCGCCGCCTCCGTTATTCGAGCCAACATCACGACGTCCACCCATTTGGAAAAATAATCGGCCGCTACCAACAATAACCTCTTCTGGGCGGGAGCGAGGGGGAACGACCCCAAAATGTCCACCCCATATTGATCGAAGGACAGGATATGACCGAAGCTCTCATGAACTCCACCACCCGGTGGGACAAGCTTTGATGCTTCTGACAGGACAAACAAGTGGCCACACTCGTAAACCGCAAACCCTAATCGCACGATATCCTTCCTCCCTCAACCGGCGGCGACACCTCCTCCCAGCAAGAAATCGCAATGCGACGCCTCCCAACCAGTTTCTTCCCGACGCCACCCATTGCGAACCCTAGTCACGCAAGAGTTTGCGCGATCGCCTCCACCACGCGAGAGACCCCAACGTCGAGTGGACGGTATTCTTCTTCCTCCCTTCCTAGCGTGATCGAGGTCACCTTAGAGCCCTGCCCTCTTCTTCTTCTTCTTCTTCTTCTTGTCGTTCCTCAGGCGCACGCCGAGGACAACACAATGGACGTCGATTCAGGTAAGTATAGTCCTGGTTGGTGTCGTGCATCGTTGATTTTGAATCTATGGATTGTAATTCTGAGCAAAGGGGTTTTGGGTCACTGGCAATGTTGACGATCGGGTTGGAGGTTTCTGTTGGTGCAGATCCCACCTAAGTCAAACCTGGGTTTTGATAATGGCAAAGAGTTCAAGAGATAAGATGTTATTGTTATCTAATGTGTTTACTAAGTGTGCAGGAAAGAAGTCCTAGGCACACTAGGCAAGAAGTCCTGGCAAAAGGCTGGGCAAAGAAGACCTGGTCAAGGGGTTGGGCACCGAAAACCTGCTCGGAAGGTGGGCACGAAGTCCTGGTCATGGATTGGGCATGAAGTCCTGACAAGGGGCTGGGCACCGAAGACCTGCTCGGAAGGTGGGCACGAAGTCCTGGTCGAGGATTGGACACGAAGACCTAGTCAGGTGGATCGGGCAAAAGTCCAACCGGAGGAGCCGGTTGGCAAAAGGTAAACTCTCCTAAGAGGAGTAGGTGAGGACGCGTTCCCCGTCGAGGGAACAATAGGTGTCGGTTCGACCTAGGGTTCCATTTGGGAGACCCAAAGTTAGAACCAAGACAGCTACTGCTGTAAAAATGGACTAATATTCTTGCCTTGTTTGTTTTGGAACTAACCTTGAATGCAGGGACCGAAGGAGTGTATTTCTGCAGCTCAGAACGCCCCAAAGGAGAGGGGCAGGCAGCTAGGCTAGGCGTCCGGGAGGTCCCGGGCGCCCAAGGTCAAAGGCAAAACAGCAGTTAAGCAAGAATCGCTTCGAAACAACACTGGGCAAGGCGCCCGAGAGGTCCCGGGCGCCCAAGGTCAAAGCCAAAGATGAGTCGAAGGAAAATCAGCCACGAAGCCAGCGGACCCAGTCAAGCTGGGCGGCCGGGACCTCCCGGGCGCCCCAGTCAGCTCCGAGGCCGATTCTGAAGGGATAAGCACTGACTGAGCTGTGGATGAAGTTTCTCCGATCTGAAGGCACGTGTCAGGTGCCCCCAGGAGCACTATAAAAGGGGCTCGACCCCGAGGCTTCAAAAACACATCTTTCCAACGCCTCTAAGCTTTTCGTTCAAGCGCTCTACTCCGGCAAACTCCGATCTCGACATTCCAGCGTCGACGACGACCCTCTGCTCCGAAGTACGATTCACACCGGGCGTCGGTAACGAAAAGTGTATTCGTTTACTTACTGCACTATTCTTGTATTAAATCTGTAAACCTTTACACGAATATAGAATTGCCCGCAGTAAATGGTCAAGGACCGTGGGCCTTGGAGTAGGAGTCGACTGTGACTCCGAACCAAGTAAAAATACTTGTGTTCCTCGTGTTTGTTTTTAATTCCGCTGTGTACTTTCTCTTATACCCTGTTTGGAAAGGAAGGAATTGGAATTCCTTTGGGAATTGGAATTCAATTCCATTGTTTGGTAGCAATTTTCAGGAAGAAATTGCTAAGGAATTGAATTCCAATTCCTTTCAAACCCCTCAAAACAAATCACACCTAAACACATGTGATTTGTGAAAGGAATTCACTTAAACAAATTAAATTACCAAATCGCCCCCTCACAAAATAAATTAAAGTTGCTCCGGCTCCATCCTCGCACGATAAAATCGTAAAAGTATAACAATTGAATTGAATTCAATTCTGTTTTTACAATTCATTCCAAACATGAGAATTGGAATTCAATTCCGGATGGAATTCAATTCCGACCGGAATTGAATTCCAATTCCTTACTTAACATGTTTCCAAACAGGGTGTTAAGTCTTATCTGAAAAAGTTTTCACGATATTCACCCCCTCTATCGTGTTTCTCGATCCATCAAGTGGTATCAGAGCGGGGTAGCTCAAATTTGGTGCAACCACCAATTTGAGAGTTTTTCGGATTTTTACGAAAATTTTCATTTCTTTTCCGATCGAATTTTTGTCGTTAATCGAGGTTGGTGCAACACCACTCGATAATTTCTTTTAAATTTCTTATTCCCGCACTGCTAATCCAAGACCAAGTCTTGGGACAGTTTTTTTTGTTACTTTTATTTCAGAATTTCTAAATGGCCATGCAAGAGGGTTTTAGTACAGCCAGACCACCACTCTTCAGTGGGGAGGACTTCTCCTACTGGAAGAGTCTGATGGAAGTTCACCTGAAAACTCAGGTGGACATGTGCATTATAATCCAATCTAGTCTGAAAAT
This sequence comes from Boesenbergia rotunda, assembly GCA_024364735.1. Taxonomy (NCBI): domain Eukaryota; kingdom Viridiplantae; phylum Streptophyta; class Magnoliopsida; order Zingiberales; family Zingiberaceae; genus Boesenbergia; species Boesenbergia rotunda. Next base: position 522,056 of record JAGFNQ010009386.1, on the reverse strand, counting down.
CCCGAAAAATGTCGAAGGAGTGGCACAATCTTACACCGAATGGGATGCCTCACTAAAAAGGAAGATCGAGGTTGAAGCTAAAGCAACCCAGACACTCCAATGTGATCTAACCAAAGAAGAGCTGAACCGGGTGGGACCATTCAACAGTGCAAAGGAACTCTGGGGTAAGTTAATCGAATTGCACGAAGGAACCTCCGACACCCGAATCAGCAAGAGGGACCTACTGCTAAACAAGCTATACAAGATCAAAATGAACGATGGCGAGTCAGCAACCCAGCTCCACGCCAGAAACCAGGAATTGATGAATGGTCTACATACAATCGGTCACAAGGTAGAAAACCGTGACCTGATCAGGTATACCCTTAACGCTTTCCCGAGAAATACTTTGTGGGCATCTATGGTAGATGTGTACAAAGTTTCAAGGGATCTTTCTAAAATCAAATTAGATGAGTTATTTTCTGAACTTGAATTACATGAGCAGACTAACTGCACTTTGGCCGAGAAAGGCATTGCTTTTGTTGCAGGCAAAATAGGAAAGATGGTCAAGAAGAAGCCTCAACCTGCATCCGAGTCTGACTCAGACTCAGACTCAGAAGACGGTGAAGGGGATCGACCCAAGCTAGTTCGGCTTGCCCGGGACTACTACAAGGAATTGAAGAATCAGTCCAACAGAACCATCCAAGAACAAATCAAGTGTGACCTGCTTTGAATGCAACAAGAAGGGACACTTCAGATCGGAGTGCCCTAATCTGAAAGAAGCCAAGAAGACAAGAAGGAAAAAGGCCCTTCAAGCAACGTGGGACAAGTCTTCATCTGAAGAAGAAGAGGCCCCACAATCGAACCTGCTCGCCTTGACTGCATCCGAAGACATTGACACCGGATCAGAATCGGAGTCGGACGACGGAAAGCTCACCATATCAGAAGACGGCAAAATCACTGTAAGTGGTTATTCAAAATCTGAATTAGCTGAATTAATCGCATACCTATCTAGTAACTTGGCGAAAGCCAAAATTCGAGTCGAGTCTCTCCGACAGAAAGTAAAACTCCTGAAAGAGGGAGCTGACTCTAGATCCTTAACTGAGAAGGTTAAAGAAAGAACCTCTACTCAAGTTGAAAAACTTGAGAAAGAGAACTCCTCCTTGAAAACTCAAGTCAAGGACCTTAGAGCAACTTTGGAACGATTCACTTCGGGTTCCAAGGGTCTTGATATGATCCTTGGAAAATAGAAGTCCGTTCTAAATCGATCCGGTTTAGGGTATCGAACCAAGGCTAGACAAAGGTCATATTATGCTGTACTGAATCAGTCTAGACCCAAAGTTCAGGCATGGGTACCCAAACTTTGCCTGAACAAATAAGCTGGACCAAACCAGTATTGGATCCCCAAGGACAAGATTCATATCTTGCCTAATCATTACCGTGACTTTAGTCTAGGGGGAGCCAACTTAAAAACTATTTTTATAGTTAAATAAATTCATTTTCTTATTGTAAAATTGCATGATTGCTTGTTTATTTATTTTCTGCAATTTACAATGCTTAGACATAGGACTGGTTAGATTAAGGACTAAACCGATTAACTGAAATTTGAACAACATAGTATTGGATAGAGGTGAGATGATAGTACGTTAGGAAAGCCATTTTGGCGGAACTAGCCGAAGCTACCGATTCAAGACCCAAACTAGTTAGACCAGAATTTCTCAAAAAGTAAATTTGAAAATGAAATTTCACTAAAAGGCTTTGTCAAGGAAAGAGTTGATGATCCAATAAGGCTATGGCCAAAGAAGGCCTTGTGCCTCGCCAAGACCTAGAAGCCAATTTTTGAAATTCAAATTCAATTTACTCCTTGCCAAATTCGAATCTAACACAAATTTTAATTAATCTTAGATTCAATAATTTCTTTTACAAAATAAATTTAAAAATTGGTTTTTTAAAATTAATTTAACTTTTCAAAATCAATCATTGTTTTTCAAAATAAAATCTTTCTACTAAAACCTGTCTCACAAAAACCCATAAGTTAACGTGATTGATAACTATATACCGGGTGAGACAATTAGAACTTAACTCAAAATCTAGTTTCTGTAATATGGTCAAATAAAAACATTAAATTTAGAGTTGAATTGACTTGATTGTTGGTCGGTCATTAGAGTCAAACCCGGTCAAAATAGTCAAACCTGGTCAAACAGTCAAACTGGTCAATGGTCAAACAACGGTCAACTCGGGCGCCCGTGTCACGCCCCGAGACCATTGGAGCCGCTGATCCAATATAAAATTGGACAGCATCTCCCCTGTCCGACGGACAATTTACACATACACACAACATACGCAGTTTATAAATTGGTCTCAGGCCTCAAAACAGATATATATAAAGCATAAGATGATGAAACAATCTATACTGGAAATATAAACTCACCTGAGCTGCCCCCTGGGCAGGTGCGTAGCAAAACCACAAGCACAAAGTCTAACAGAGGACTCAAAATACAATACCATACGAATAAATCCAATACAAGCCCACGATGTATGAAACGAATACGAAACGTAGACTATACTATCAAAGAAAACAAAACCAGCGGAAGCATCCATCCAAATGGAGTCATGGGGACCCGGGACTGGCAACTGGGCTCCTCCGGCGAGCTATCAACCTGAAAACAAAAATATTACGACGGGTGGTGAGTCCAAGTGGACTCGCGGGTATATAGAAAGATATGCATGGCTGAAAAGTAGCTAAAGCAGCTATATAGAAACAACAGGATACAGTCTTCATAATAATATCAGAAGTATGCATAACTGAAATAATAAAGGACTGTACATACCAGAAATCAGTCTATCATGATCATAATAGGACTCGTACCATACGAGCAAGTGCAGGGTCAACAAACCATACCAAAAGTACCTCCTGTATGTGCATGTCAAACAAGTGCAGCAAGTAAATGTAGCAAACACAATCAATGCACAAATGCATCATATGCACATGATGCAATGTCATGGTCACCCCCTAACTCCAGTCAAGCCACCGAGACAGGCGATACTGTGTCGGCCGAGTGGATAGAGCTATGACACTGTCCGCACTCTGCCATCACTGCTCCTGAGTGACCGAGAGGACAGGATGCTGTTGGAGCTATCGCTCCGCCCCATGTATATATGGGGGAGATATCTCTCTCATCTCTCTGGTCTATGGGTAGAGAAGGGATCCCTGCCTACTACCACGCTCCGAAACCACTACCCATGAGCGGACGAGCGGAGCAGTACAGAGCAAATGCACACACCCAGCGGTATCCACTAACCCATGAGTGGTCGTGTGTGCATATCATGTGCCGGAAGATGATTAGGCTCAACCACAAGGGAGTCGCTGATCGCCGGCATGCAACAGTGCAGGTATGGTGCATGACTAACACATGCAACCCCTACCAGGTCATCGACACATAACTCAACCTATCATGCACAGGTCATATGTATGCATCATAACCCAATCAATCCTATATCCAGATACACGTGCAAGTATGAATAGAATCAACCCATGCAGATATCAGGTGACATACCACAATAACCCAATCAGTCCATATCTAGACACACGTGCAAGTATGACCAGAATCAACCAATGCAACCATACAATGGTATGCTAATCTATATCCACATACTCATGCTCATACCAATGCTATACAGAGTCAGATAACAAATAAACGAGACTGTATAGAAGTAAATGTAGATCATATCCAAGGTCAAGCATAAGTATCAAGCAGGATAACAAAACGGTAGCAGATAAAGGTCAATATCAACCTACTGCTTAAATAACTAGTCATGCATAAAGATAAAGTGGATCTACAGATACAAGCAAGAAGTATCCGCCTCCAAGAGTAGAAGTCCGTATCAAATGAGATAGAACCACCCGTCAATAATCCGCAACAGTAAATCCAAATCAAGCTCCTGTATCAAGGATGTATTTAATTAGCTATTACAGAAAGATAATTAGCTAATTACTACCTAAACCAACTAGGGTTTACCCTAATCCTTCCCTTTCCATTTAATTACCTTTAATTAAATGAAAGGTTCTTAATTACTCCACGTAATTAAGATTTAAGGTTATGTTTCACTTTAGGTTTTAATCCTAAATTCCAATCCATCACGGCTTGGTTTAATTTAATACCAAAGGTTGCTCACGACAACATCAATTATATTATGTTGACACAACACCGAATTAACAATACCAAGCACATCTACAAGGATCAAACCGATACAACCACAAACTTGACCTAGAATCCACTTCATACGCCTAAGGAAACTCTAGTTTCAATAACCACAATCAAATTGAGCTTACCTCAGATTCTCGGCGATCCAAAGCCAATAACAGCCAGATCCAGGAAGCAGGGAAATACTACACTGTCCAAATCGATTTCCAATCAAAGTTTTAGAATAGCCACCAGAAAACTAAGTTCCATTGATCCAATCATCTAAATCCCTTACCTCAATTTCCAGCTCCAACTGCCGAAACACACAGCAAGTAGAAGATGAGGGATATGAACCTCGATTTCAAATTTCAATCTCCCGGATCAAACCTGCCATCACTTCGTATTAGCTGGTATCCAACACCTTGAGTTCATCTACTCCATACCAAAACAAATTACCTAAATGAACCCTTACCTAAGTTCTGTCGGATCAGCAAGCTCACCCTCAGTCTTGGGCGCAAAGCTGCACGGCCACTGATCGAGTGCCAACGAATAGCTCAACCCTAGCTTTCGTTGTGGCCTCCAAAATCTCCCGGTCACTCCATAGGTTACAATCACCCTCGGCGTCGACTTCAAATGGCGAAGGAGAAACCCATACCAAGACTCGCGTGCACCAAATTGCAATCGGCAGCAGGTGGAGAGAAAGAAGGGTTGGCGATCTGGGCTCAACTCCGACCAAGAGATGAATCGAAGCGACTGCTGTGATAGGGAATCGACGAGTCGCCGGAGTTGGAGTCGGCGATGGAGAAACGAAGGAGACGCTTACGGTGTGCGGCGGATTAGGGCAGGGGCTCGCGAGTGGAGGCGGCTTTGAGCGGCAAGGGAGAAGACACGAGCAACGAGCCCGAGCCCTAATCAGCCGCTTATACTTGCCCTTTTGCATTTTAGTCCAAATATTTTAGACTTTTACCATTCTGTCCCTAGTTTTAAACTTACTTACATTTAGGTCCGCTAAGTTTGGGCATTTGCAATCTAATCCCTAGGGTTTAGAATTAGTTATCCATTAAACCCTTAAACTTCGTCCCAGAGCCCGAAAATTCTAGGACTTTTCCGAAAAATTTCCAGAGTGGAATAAACGTGTCGGATTTAACAGCCCGAGACCCTTCGGGACCCCCCTCCCTTTTCTCTTCGATCAAGATAGTAAAAGCTGTCAATACCCAACTAAGCTATGCGCCCGTGACCTATCGGGCGCCTAGACCTTTAAGTCAATCCAAGGCAGCAAAAGCTGCCACACATGGCAGCTGACCCCAGGCGCCCGGGTCCTCACGGGCGCCCCCAAGGACAGCGTCAACACCGAAAAAGCTGCCTTTGGCAGCATACGCCTGACATCAGGTGCCCGACCCTTCCCGGGCGCCCGACCAAGCCCTATATAAAGCCACTGAAACCCCCTTCATCTGCCACACCAAAAATGAACCTCTTCTCTAACTCTTCTCCTCCTAAGGCGCTCGAACGACCCTCTCGTGCCCTCGACCGCTCTACTTCAACCATGCCTCCCCGGATGGCTACTCGGTATCAATTTTTTCATACATTTTTAATTATTTCCTTTTAACTATTTCACTAAATGCATATTCCTTATTATGTTAGAAACGTCGTGCTACTCAACCCAACCCCGGGACCGAGCCTAGCCCTGACCCTAGGTTTCCGACCCTAGAACTATTCAATAAGTTTGCTAGGACGACCTATAAACCCATCAAGACAAGCTTCTTGAATAGACAGTTTTTCACTCAATCCTGTCCAGTAGCCATGGACGTCATCAACTTCTATCAACTTGATCGACTTGTTTTCTGCACTCATGCTGTGAATACGACCCTATGTGCAGAATTTTACAACAACTTAGTAAGACAAGATGATCTTAGCTATATCACCACTGTACAAGGAATGCCCTTGACCATAACGCCCTTGTTGTTTAACAGATTCCTTGGACTGCGACCTTCCTAGTCCACTTTCTGTTGTTACCCTCCTAGAGATCCTCCCTTTGCTCCTCCCTACTCCCATATTGATCTGGACACCCTTTATTCATATTTCTATAGAACTGCCTGAAACCCCCTGGTTAGTCGGTTTCAATCAGTAGATCTCCAGTCATCACTTCTCTTCTTCATCATCACAGTCGCGATATTACCAATGGAGAGATGACCTCGATGACTAAATTTGACGAGATTGGGTATAGAAACTTTTCCCTAGTGGGCATAGTTGTCTCGGGCACCGAGGTTTTATCATGGAGACGTCAGCGAGCCGGAGCCCAGATCAATTCCGATGAGGGGGTAGAGGTTGATGTCGCAGATCTCGCTGCCGAGATTCGAGAGAAGATGGATGAGACCCCACCTCCGACGACTGACGAGAGACTAGCACTACTTCAGATAGAGGTCCACAGCCTCAGGGAGGAAATAGAGGCCAATCACGCAGAGTATATGGAAGCAAATGAGGCCCGGTACACTGAGTGTATGAATGCCCTCAGAGCCGATCGAGAGACTAACGATGCACGGTATAATGAAATGATGTCGTTATTCTAATCCTGGCAGCCCAGCTCATCTGATCATCCCGGCCCTTCCTCTTAGTTTAGATTGATATTTTCAGTTGTACGGTTGACTCTTTAACTACCCCTACTCAGTAGGGTTGACATGTATTTGACTATGGCTTGACCTTACTGGTCCTACTGACCAGGTGACTCTTATGCATCTATTAGCTTTACTTTCTAGTCTCTTGCTTGATAAGCTGCAGTATTAGTTTAATTAGAAGGCAGTTAGGGTTATGCTTGGTAGAATAGGACTACTATAATTATGTTTTTCAAAAACTATTTTATTTTCTACAAAATCATTTCTTATTGTCTCTATTTATTTAAAATGATTTTTCCGACTTAGTTTTTTTAAAAATAAAATTACCTCCTTCAAAACTAGGGCTTTTTCGCAAATGGACTTAGCCTAGGCCCTAACCCTAGAACTGCATGCACCTATAGATCTAGAAGTCAGCATCTCACAAGCATCTTAGGGTACTTTTGATTGATAACCTAGAATAGGTTGAGATGCTTAGGTCTTTGCCTTGATTCAAGTTGCTTTAAGTCAGTGCATCTGCAGTAATTGGGGCACTAAATACCAATTAAACAGTAATTATGTTAAGTGTCAAGCTTAGAAAATCTAACTTGATCAGATCACTTAACTTGACTAACCCTAGCGAATGCTACTGTTTATAACAGTTAATAATTAGCTAATTGGGTTAGACAGGACCCGAAAGCGGAAATTCAAATTGATTTGGTCCAGTTTAAATTTAGAATTGGTTCAGTACAGCATCTTACCTTGATTACTCATTTCTTGCTATATTTTTTGATATATGGCAAAGGGGGAGAGATCGGAAAAGAGAGAAAAGAAGGGCAAATTTTTAAAATTTTTAAATTTATTTCAAAATTAAATCCTTTTTCCCAAAAACTTTTATCTCCTGTTTTTTCAAAAAGTAAAGTTCTTTAAATACTTAAGTTCATTTTCTAAGCACTTATTCTGAAAAATTTTCTGGAAATTTTTCTAAGTCAAAATTCAAAAAGTGCTTGAAAAATATTTCTATATAGTTAAAAATGCTTTCTAAGTATTTAAACTGATTTCTAAGTAGTTAAAAAAATGCTTTCTAAGTATTTAAACTGATTTCTAATTAGTTAAAACTGCTTTCTAAGTATTAAACTGCTTGAAAATTTTCTAAGTGTTAAAACTTCAGAATAAGATTAGAAAATGCAAAAACTAAGTATCTTGGAAGTTATTTTCTAAATTATTTGCTTTCAAAAATGATTCTAAGTACTTACTCTAAATCTTTGGTGAAAATTTTTCAAAGTGCACAATTTCAAATTCTCCTGAAAATTTTCCAAGTGCCTAACTCAAAATATTTTTTGAAAAATGTTTTCTAACTTAAAACTTTTTTTGAAAATTTTCTAAGTATTGAAAACCTGAAAAACGCTTCACTTTAAGACTTAGAAATTTTTTCAAAACCCCCACGAACTTTTGAAAAACTTGGGGGGAGATTTCTTCCAGGGGGAGGAAAGTAACTATGGTACTACTTATCTGTTGATTAACTTAACTTTTTTGAACCGGGTTGCCATAAATAAAAAAGGGGGAGATTGTTGGTGCAGGTCTCACCTAAGTCAAACCTGGGTTTTGATAATGACAAAGGGTTCAAGAGTTAAGATGTTATTGTTATCTAATGTGTTTACTAAGTGTGCAGGAAAGAAGTGTTAGGCACACTAGGCAAGAAGTCCTGGCAAAGGGCTGGCCAAAGAAGACCTGGTCAAGGGGCTGGGCACCGAAGACCTGCTCGGAAGGTGGGCACGAAGTCCTGGTCGAGGACTGGGCACGAAGTCCTGGCAAGGGGCTGGGCACCGAAGACCTGCTCGGAAGGTGGGCACGAAGTCCTGGTCGAGGACTGGGCACGAAGACCTGGTCAGGTGGATTGGGCAAAAGTCTAACCGGAGGAGTCGGTTGGCAAAAGGTAAACTCTCCTGAGATGAGTAGGTGAGGACGCGTTCCCCGTCGAGGGAACAGTAGGTGTCGGTTCGACCTAGGGTTCCATTTGGAAGACCCAAAGTCAGAACCAAGACAGCTACGGCTGTAAAAATGGACTAATATTCTTGCCTTGTTTGTTTTGGAACTAACCTTGGATGCAGGGACCGAAGGAGTGTGTTTCTGCAGCTCAGAATGCCCCAAAGGAGAGGGGCAGGCAGCTGGGCTAGGCGCCCGAGAGGTCCCGGGCACCCAAGGTCAAAGGCAAAACAGCAGTTAAGCAAGAATCGCTTCGAAACAACACTGGGCTAGGCGCCTGGGAGGTCCCGGGCGCCCGAGAGGTCCCGGGCGCCCAAGGCCAAAGCCAAAGATGAGTCGAAGGAAAATCAGCCACGAAGCTAGCGGACCCAGTCAAGCTGAGCGCCCGGGAGGTCCCGGGCACCCTAGTCAGCTCCGAGGCCGATTCTGAAGGGATAAGTACTGACCGAGCTGTGGATGAAGTTTCTCCGATCTGAAGGCACGTGTCAGGCACCCCTAGCGAATCAGGCGCCCCCAGGAGCACTATAAAAGGGGCTCAACCCCGAGGCTTCAAAAACATAACTTTCCAACGCCTCTAAGCTTTTCGTTCAAGCGTTCTGCTCTGGCAAACTCCGATCTCGACATTCCAGCGCCGACGACGACCCTCTGCTCCGAAGTACGATTCACACCGGGCATCGGTAACGAAAAGTGTATTCGTTTACTTACTACACTATTCTTGTATTAAATCTGTAAACCTTTGCGCGAATATAGAATTGCCCGCAGTAAATGGTCAAGGACCGTGGGCCTTGGAGTAGGAGCCGACCGCGACTCCGAACCAAGTAAAAATACTTGTGTTCCTTGTGTTTGTTTTTAATTCCGCTGCGTACTTTCTCTTAAGTCTTATCTGAAAAAGTTTTCATAATATTCACCCCCCCCCCTCTATTGTGTTTCTCGATCCAACAGTTTCTCTGTTAAGCTTGGTTCTCATATTTTGGTTATGGTGAATGATATAAAGGAATAGGATTTAATATGTGTTTGTTGTTGTTTAGAAATCAAGGTAAGCAGAGGTTGCTATTAGTTTGAACAAGGATAAAACTTAGGTGATGTAGTACAAAACTTTATTGCATGTTCTCATTCATTGTCTCACCTTACACTACATATTCTTACTAAGGATAGATACTTTAACTTGTCAAGATTGGAACACGTGCTCCAATCAGTCCAACGTCCCTACTTTGATACCAAGCATTTCCTTGAGTGATTAATTTAGTAATTAATGAAAACATGAATTAATTAATAAGTTTATTAATTAAATCATAGACGGGAAGTGATTCTCTGGGTTAATGTGGAAATTAACCTAAGCACCTAATTGTGATAGTTAGGTTAAAAAGAAACGTATTATGATTTATGGATTAATTAAGTATATGGTATATTTAGGATTTATCCTAATCATGTTGAGTATCTTGTTTAGCTAAATTAGTAATTTTTATTAATAGCTAAACTATGTCTTTGATACAGAACATTGACTTTGGACTCACACCATTGATCGTGGGAGGTTCTCTTCGTTTACGGACTTTTCTTGTTTAGCTAAATTAGTAATTTTTATTAATAGCTAAACTATGTCTTTGATAGAACATTGACTTTGGACTCACACCATTGATCATGGGAGGTTCTCTTCGTTTACGGACTTTTCTATTTTAAGGTGGGTACTTCTCCTTTGTATTCTTGTAGTTCTTTTATCTTAAAATGCATAACTTGTTATGCCTGAATAGGTCTGCTTGACCTTATTCCTTGTTGTTGTTTATTTTATATCGTCTATTGATACTTTCTTTGTTTGACCTTCGAGTTTAATCGAAAATTCGTATCCGTACAATCTCTCGTTGATTTTCCATTCTGTAAAGTATCGCTCGTACGCGAGTACTTAAATGTTCATTAAACATCACTAGGATGGTTGGCATTAGAGACACTCTACCTAGTAGTTTAGTTACATATTCGTTGCTTTCTGGTTATTTTTTTTTCTGATTTGTTACTTTTATTGTTGCATCGTTGTTATTCGATTGTTTGTGTGTATTGGTATCATGCATCATATTTGCACCGTTGCATACTAACGACTGCTGGGCTTCCATATGATTAAGTCATTGTCAGTCATCTAGTTGCTTTGTCACTCAACCACTTGTTGTGGTAGTTAATAAAGTGGGAGCAACAGTCCTGTTACGCCACACTCGACCACTCATGTACAGTGGATGTTGGAGTTGTAGGCAAGCAGTTGACACCCTCACCGTTGTTTTCGAGGGATATCAGAGCTGTTGGTGGCTCCCCCTATATATCGGGGTTTTGGAGTAGTTGGCTCCCCAGCATCCTGTTTACTTAACCACATATATCAGTGATATTCGTTGGAGTGCATACAGTTGTCATAACCCTACCCACTCGGCCACACAGATGTGATGTGTTGACAGCTTGACTGGCCTCGGGGTAACACGGGTAACACATGTCATTACATCATATGCATCTATTGCATTTATTCATTTTCTTGTGTTTATTGCATTTATATGTGCTATGGTTGTTGTATTTAGTTGACATGCATGTTTGTTTAATACTATGCTATGTCGTATGTTTTCACGTTGTTTTATACATATTTTGAGTTCCTTTATTTTCCTAGAGACTATACACCGTTGTATTCTGTTGTTTCATATATCCTTTGATGTCATGTAGTTGTCTACTCATATACCTGCAGAGTCCGCCCGGACTCATCACCCTTGCCTCCTATTTTTGTTTTTGGTAGCAGGTAGATGCACTACTTAGAGCTAGGAGAGGATCCAGTTGTCAGTCTCATAGTATTGAGTCGGTTTGGAGATTATGTTCTTTCCGTTTTTATCTACTAGTCTAGTATTTATTTTTATTTATCCGGTATCGTCTTAGCAGATTTTTATTTTATATCTTGTTGGTCTGGTTTCTTCGTTTCTTTTGGTATTCGGACTCTCTGCTACTTTAAATTTGCTTAAAGATATTAACTGCGTGGTTGTGGATTTACTTACTATTGTGATGTCAGTCGTGTGTGACTGAGCTATATTTATGTGGAGTGTTATGTATATTTGTCTTAACTTGTCCGCTGTACATGGGAGATGCTGCCCGATTTTCGAGCATGCATGAGCCTCTGGGGGCGTGACAATTTTTCATGCATGGAAGAGGAGATCTCTGCACAATCTGACTGAGCCTCGTCCTCCCTCGGTCGAAAAAGGGATCGGGGGAAGTAGTCACTTGCGCCAGGAAGAGCGTCTTCTCCCAACTGAACGGGCACCACTCCAACTGAGGCAACGGGTATTCCAACGACCGAGATGCCACTCAATTGTTGTTGGGCCAGCTTTTGGGCCTTGGCCGCGACCAACAGCTCGAAATCCTCCGGCCAGATGGTGATGGTCATTTTGTTAGTCACCCATTTTTCGTCTTCCGATCAGGCGAAGAATTCCCACAGACAACACCAAATTTAATTCTGTCGACAAACAAAAATGGGGCCACCCGATGATGACAGGCTCGAGTGTTGACAGAAGGCTGACCACTAGATCGCCGACCGGATGCTCGGATGGACCACTAACGAGGATCCCTTCAATGGAGGGGGTACCAAGACCAGTTGAGCGAGAATACTGTTGAGACTCCGGAGGGGGCACTCCGGCACTCTCTTGAGACTCTGGTAAGTAGAGGGCGAGAATACTGTTGAAGGATCCCTTTCCTTTCCCATAAGGAGCATTTATATAGGTGAGATAGCTGACAAAAATTGGTCTAGGTAGGCTGGAGAATTTAATGTGAATCTAGCGGCATGTTTTTGCTAGCCGATAAAAGGGGGGTTGAGCTTGTCATCGTACCGCCTAGCCTCCTGACCTAGTGGTACGACCACCCACTTATCATAACTGCCTGTCACTTCAGTGGGCTCAGCTGCCTTATTGTCCCCTAGCTGTGCTCTAGAGTATGGACGCCCACCTTCCATAATTACTTGTCACCTCAGTGGGCCCCCGCCGCCCCGCTATTCTGTAGCAAGATCTACCGGACATCCTTCCTACTTCAGGAGTGCCTCACCGATATCCTTTGTGACTTGAGTGAGTTCTCACTCGGTCGACCAGATGAACAGGACCAGCCAACCGACCGCTAACAGTCTTGCCGATTGGCCGCTAATGGTCCTGCCGACCGACATATGACGGCCCGACACCTTTCTCGTGCCCCATCCCTAAACCCTGTAGTGCGAACCCAGCCCGGGTGTCCACCCGCCCTAGGCCCGAGCCGCCCTCCTATTATCTTTCAGCGATCGACCGGTGATTGCCTTGGTCGTTGGCTGGCTGGCTTGGCTTGTGGGTCCTACTAGGGTCAGGTCCTCCCGAGGGCATTGATCGAGCAAGCCCAACTCCCCCGTCCAATTAACATTCGCCAGGATCACCCCGGATCATTCATCTTTATTCTTTATACTCAAAATTTATTAACTTATTTTTTTCATTTTTTTTTAAAATTTGCTCATTAATAGTGTTCAAAGAATTCAACGTGGTTAATGTGTTGGTATTATGACACCCACTAATTGTTACGTGTTGTATTTTTCCCCTCTTTTCTTTTTCTTCTCCTCCCATGGTGTTCTCCAATGCGTGTGAACCTATCATCACAACCTGTTCTCTCCGTTGTTACACACACCCTCTATGCATCACCGACAAACTCTTTTCTTCTCCCTATTTCATCCCTTCGTTTTCGTCTCAAAACCGCAACCGCATTAGCAGTAAACCCATTTCTCCTCTTCCTTCCTCTCCTCCACTATCGAGCAGCAGCATCCCTTTGGTTGCCTTTCTTCTCCTCCAGCAACCACGAGCAACAACCCTAGCTGCACTATCTTTCTTCCCCCACCAACATCAGCATCTTACTACCTTTTGTCTTCTCCAAAATCTGAAAAGGTCCGATGAATCTGGGAGTCAACTTCCCTTTCAACCCAAATCCTTTAACTTCATTTATGGGTAAAACACTTAGAAATACATAATCAATCATTGTGAATAATGACAACAAAGATAGCAAATCAAGATATTCAAAATTTAATTTCAATTATACATGATTTAATATGTTTGAAATTGTAATCCAAATCATATTTATCTTTAGTTCTATATTTGTTATTACCATAGTTATTATAATATGTTATCATATTTATCAAATATTTTTTATATATAATTAATCAATAAATGAAGAAATTATTTTTTCTTTATTTTTCTATATTCTTTTCTTCTTATGTCAACATGACATTAGAGTCATCATCCTTCGCATAAATTTCTTTTTTCTTTTTCCTTAAAAAAAAAAAGAAGATGGTCGGCCCTTCAACTAGATTTTCTCCTCGTTGATGGTTTCCTCGGCCTCTTCTCCTTTTCGAAAGTATCTGTTGCTACCAACAACAATCTTCTTCTTTCTTGATCCATCAAAATTAGTAGCAATCCTCTCCTCTCTCTTAGGCCCTATTTTTTCTTACGTTTTTTTCTTAGCGGTCCTATTTCTTTTCTTTTGCCTCAACACCGGCACCACTTGGAATAGCCTTTTCTTTCTGCATATTTCCATCTTATTTCTAACCCTTTTTTTATTTTTCTACAATATATCTCATCATTTTTTGTCTCCACTTTCACCTTTCTTTCTTATGTGCTTTTCTTAAAAAAAAAAAAAAGTCGGCTACCGCCTCCTTCTTTCTCGTCCACCGCAAATGTAACCTCCTCCTTCCTCATCATTCTCTCTCTTTTCTTTTCCTTTTTATTCTCCTTTTTCATTTCAGTTTATACAAAAATCTTCTACTAAAAAATTTCTTCCTCTTAATCTTTTCTCCCAAACTTAGCAACAAGTTGCTCTGAAGCTCCCCCCTCTTCCTGCCCTCTTTTCTTCTCCTTATTCTCTTTCTCTTCCTCCTCTCCTCTTCTACAATAGAAGTTGTGTTATAGTTGTCTTACCACCATGAGTATAGTCTCTTTTTAGTCATTTTTATCAAACTATCTTAGCCCAAGTGATAAGCATAGAGACATATTTTACCTGAGGTTTCGGGTTCGAGTCCTCTTAGCGACTACTATTTATTGACTGAGATACTATTGTCAATAATATGCTCGATATTATTTCAATAATTATGCTCTTATCAATCAGTGGTATTATACCTCCAAAAATCCCGAAAGGGGGTTTTTGATTAAGGGGACCGTTTCGGCGTATGTTACCTGAGGTTTCGGGTTCGAGTCCTCTTAGCGACTAATATTTATTGACTGAGATATTATTGCCAATAATATACGGGATATTATTTCAATAATTATGCTCTTATCAATCAGTGGTACTATGCCTCCAGAAATCCCGGAAGGGGGTTCTGATAAAGGGGACCGTTTCGGCCGTGAGGCTAGTCACTATAAAAAGTTTACCCATTCAAAAATTTATTTGCAGAAATTTTTCCTCCAAATAAGGCACGAACCCTAGAACGCTGGGCTTCTAGACTGCCTACCGCGAGCGCTTCCCGATTTACCCTGGTGACCGGTGGAAAACTTCCGTGAGATTGGGTCGGTCACCCCAGGTTCAATTTGTCTGTTGCCTGGTTCATCATTTTTTTTTCTTTTTAGTCATTTTCTAATTGCTCAATAGCAAGCTTTTTCTAAGTTTTGTTTAGTATACAGTAGAAAATTTTCTTTCTCTCCTCCAGTATATTCAACCACCAAAATGTAGCCTTCTTTCTTTGCTGCACTTTTTCCAGCGACAGATCAGATTCCAGTGATCCTGTCGACAAGCGAAGATTGGTTATCGCCCAGCTGACTCGGTCTGACCAAGACGACCCGGTCTGCTGTAACTCGGGGGGTCGGGGTCAGGCTCGAATAAGGACAAGGCTCAAGTCACTCGGCTCGGACCAAAATAGGGTTCACAAAGTGGTGGTGTGGTTGCAAAATGGCAGCAAATCCCCTTTTTGGAGCCCAAAGGGGGGTTTATATAGGGGAAGGGAAGCCCTCTGCCATGTCAGAACGGTCCTGTCTCATTAAGGAATGATCAGTTGACAGACTGAACTTGTGGCAGCTTTATCATGTTAGTGATATGAGAGAAGTGTCTTAAGACAATCACCTTATGATTGTAATCATTTATTTAATAAATGAATAATCACTATTTGAGTATACATGTTTGTGTATTTGATTGAGATCTTAAACTCATTTACTGAATGTCCGCAATATAATTCACAGCATGAGAGAATTTGTGATGAATTCACAACTAGTGATTATCTCTACATGTGCAATTGTGAAGTATTGAAATTGTCCCTAGTCGATGAATTGATAAATACGGACACTATCAATTCTGTTGAGACTAGCATGGGTTATTCTCTAATCAGCTGATTCTCACTAGCTGATGACAATGAGATGTTCGGAGATAAACATGAATGCTAGTTAAGGGAACTAGTTCATTGGAGTGACTGGCTGTAAAACTTCATATGGTAGTCTACATATAGATATGTCAGTGAAGTTCTTACTGCAGCTTAAGTGCGATGTTCCTTTGACTTGCGGTGTTCAAGTCATCTTGGTCATGGAGACTTATACTTTGACATCTTAAGCAAGCGTCTCCAAGGAGGTGTGGACCCAGGATGATTGGGTATAAGCCGAAGTGCCCGAAGATTTTGAACAGCCTAAAAGGATTCACCACTCCTTGCGAGGAGATGTATACTCGAGGCTATCGTCGGATTGTTACTGAAGCCTCTGGCCAGAGCATGACATGTTCAGAGTATGAATCTCTTAAATACATGAGAGTAATTAGAATCCGTAGGACGAGAAAACGTTACTTGGGCTAGGTGTGACGTAGTCAGCCTAGTGGGGACTAACACACATAGACCGTGCCCTGAACCAAGTGGGTATAAGATGGTGAAGGGAATGAGGCATGATTCATTATAGCTGCTGAAGGGTTTCAGAATTGTTTCTGAGGTCAACCGTTGATCTTTCGATTAATTGGGGATCATGATGTACTACTAGGTGTCACTCATGATCGTTCTATAATTGATTAATTATAGACGGCCAACATAAATCGAAAGCCTATTTAGTCACACGCACTACGAGTAATCCGAGGGATTTAAAATGAGTTGAAAATTGGATTTTCCAATCAAGAGAGATTAAGTTTGGTTGAGTCAAACAATAAGTCGAATCTGAATTTTTTAGAGACGCATCGGAAGCGTAAAATGGCTAAGTCTTTTGAAGGCTTAATAAATGAATTAAATAAGTTTAATTCATTGGGGCTTGGCTTGGATGGGTCGGCCAAAGAGGGCCTCCATCCTCTTTGCTTGGCTGGCCACAACAAACGGAGAGAACCAAGTTTTTGGTTCAATTTATAAAATAAACCAAGTGTGGTTTGTTTTATAAAATTATGGATGATATAAATTTTTATATAATAAACCAAGGTTTGGTTTATTTTTCATGGAAATTAAAATCAACCATGGATTGGTTTATTTTATAAAATCAATCATGGATTGATTTACCATGATAAAGAAATTTATTCCATAGGAGAGAAGAGACTTGATTGATTTTTATCATGAATTAAAATATGATTTTAACCATGATATAAAATCAAACTTGGCATGATGGAATAAGTTATTCCATATTTGAGAGGCTTGATGGTTGAGAGGCCACTATATAAAGGATCCAAGGCAAGGCTTGGGTGATAATAATCATAGAGATGAAGGCATAGGCTTCTCCTTCTCTTTCTCTCCTTCTCTTCTCCCCTTCTTGCCGTGCGCCAACCAGCCCCAAGAAGGAGCACCAGCCGGCCGCCCCTGCCCTTTCCCTGCCGACCACCACCTGCTGCCGGAGAAGGAAGCTCCGACCATCTCTTGGCCGGAAGAAGGTGTTGCTGGAATTAGAGTTTGCCGCAAGGATCCTTTTGCCGCAAGCCTCTTCTTTTGCTTCGCCGGAATTTTGATTCCGGCCATCCTTTTGTGGTTAGTCTTTCGACTTCTCTCTTAGTTTTTCTTGTCGCGTTCTCGGAGAATCTAGTAGTTCTCGAGAACACGAAACTCGTGGCTTTGTGAAGTCATCCCGAAGATACTCGGCGTGGACGCAAATAGAGGCGGAGCTTCCAAGGGACGCTTACGGTTGGATCTCATCCCTTCCTTCGAGTTACGCGAGGTAATACGTAAATTAGTTTATGTTTCTGCAAAATTTTAAATATATGATCATGTCTACACAAGATAAAATTGCATGCTTAGATGTGTGATTATATGATTTAGAGAAATTATTTATGCTAAACCTTCCGCTGCACGTAATTAATTTTAAAATTACGAACCCGCATCCATGTCAACATGCATCCGGTCCCAACATATCAACCCAGTGAGACTACCACAGCCGCCTGACACCCTATCTGAACTTGTCTTTTCTGATTCTCATTAACATTCGACGGCTATGTCAGGTGGCTCTGTCAGGTGATGATTATGTCAGAGGTATGATATGTTATTACTGTAGAGGTGGTCTTATAATGGCTCGGTCGGCTCACTCTAACTCGTAGTCTGGGTCGGTCGGATAAGTTAGGATCCTGAGCCTCCGCACGGGGGGCGACCTCAGGGCGCTCGGCTAGGGACACCCGACCCCCGAGTGGCCGACCTCGGGTGACTGACCCCGAGTGACCGACCTCGAGTGACCGACCCCGAGTGGCCGACCTCGGGTGACCGACCCCGGGTGGCCGACCTCGGGTGACCGACCCCAAGTGACCGACCTTGGGTGACCGACCCCGAGTGACCGACCCCGAGTGGCCGACCTCGGGTGACCGACCCCGAGTGGCCGACCTCGGGTGACCGACCCCGAGTGACCGACCTCGGGTGACTGACCCTGAGTGGCCAACCTCGAGTGATTGACCCCGAGTGGCCGACCTCGGGTGACTGACTCCGAGTAATCGACCCCGGGTGACTGACCCCGAACCGGGGCTTTATCTGCCTCAACTTCCATTCTTCCTACCAAGCCTTAGGCCCGACCCTTGAGACTGAGGACAACTCTTCCTTGACCCGGGTCACACTCGATCGGACCCGACCGGGCCTCCCACCCTTTCAAAAACCACTCGCCCGTATCATCCAGCTTTCAAACAACAACTCCTCATCTCCTTCTAGTCGTTGTCTCATCAAAGGCAAAACATCAAAGGCAAAGTTCAACGGACCTATCGTATCGTTGAACGTACTTGTGGTCTTTGCTCTAGAAGATTTAATTATCATTGACAACCAAACTCAACTTTCAATATGTCTCGTTAAGTTTGTTGGGGGTATTGACTTCAAATATAGTAATTCAGGAGATTAGAAATTGATTTCAATTACTAATGATTTATCATGTTTGGATTTAGGAGAGTAAATGAACCAAGCGTTCATAAACAGACTTAGTGTTCGACTTGGTAAGAGATTGTTTATATTTGTTCGATACACACAAAATCAATTAAATGAACAAGCTTAAACAACTCATTAAACTAAACAAACAAGTTCTACACATGTGTTTAGCTCGTTAATATTCATGAGCATATATTCAACACATGTTTCAACTCATTAAACTAAACAAACAATTGGCCACCAACTCGATTAGGATCCTGTGCGGCACAGTGATCCTTTTCACAGCCTATGAGGTTCCTCTCGAGCCCCGAGTGTTTAACTATTTCTATTATCTCAAGAAGCAAGAGCCCGAGAACTTCTACTTCCAAGCTCGGATCAAATCGGCCTTCCTGGAGAAGGTCCCTTCTTCCAACAAAGGTTGGAAGTCCCATTTCTTTTATATTAAGTCTGCCCCACCCCCGACCTGACCCACCGAGTGGGTAGAAGAGCTTCCTACCCAACCTCCAGTGTCCAAGAATCTCCGCTCGGAGCCAGGCTACCAATTTGCCTTCTCGAAGCTCGGGGGAACCCGCTACCACGCTGGCAAGCTGCTGATCGAGGGCATGCTATATCTCTTTCAGCTGAGTCAGATTCCGACGGAGTTGCCTGGCACCCTCGGTAAGTTCCCACTCGGTTCATAAACTTGTTAATACTAACTAAGACTCTCTCCCTATTGCAGCTGAAACTATGTACGACGCTCGGGTTACTGATGTATTGGCTTTGGAGGAAGAAGCCTTGGAGGCTTTGGCTGCGAAGCTGGCGGCTAACCGGGCGGTACCGCCAGTAAACGCTGCCCCGGCTCCCGAGCGACCCGAGGCCGGGGAGGACGATTCGGCGGACGACCTCCCAACTGAAGACTCGGAGGCGGTTCCTCAAGTGGTGGATGAGGAGACGACCGATCGGGCAGAAGGGGAGGAAGAAGAGGTGGAGCAGGTAGCTTCCGAGAGCCTGGTGAGAAAGCGTCGTCGGGTGACTCTTACTTTGAGTACACCTTCGGCCCAAGGACCGGCTTCAGGAGGTCAGGCTGCAACGACCCCTCACCCGGATCGCACCCCGTCCGGCACTCGGGCCCTAGCTTCCAGCTCGGCCCCCCCCCCTCGGTCAGGCACCCGGGGCTCGACTCCGACCACCCCTCGCTCGGGAGCCCTGGCCTCAACCGCAGCAGTACACCGCTCAGGAGCCTCAACCTTGGGCACCGCACCGTCTCTTCGGGCCTCTTTGACAAATGTTGCGAACGTCGACGCGGTAGAGGCTCTTTTGTCGATGCAATCACCTCCTCGGCCAATGGTGGACATACAGCTTCCCTTGGCGACCAGCTTAACTCTGGTAGTTCAGCCTCAGCTGCTCAGCCTACATGGTCGGTTAGTCGCTAGCTGGGATGAAGGTCGGACCTTGACATCTGAAGTGAATCCCATGAGTCTGGCTGATAGCTTTTTCATGGAGTCGACCCAAGTATATTTGCATTTTGCTCAGTTACCTTTATTTATAGTTATAATATTCACGTTATTATGCAGCACTGGGCAGCGAGTCAGGCGGTCTCCCGGGCCTTGGTTACGAACATTCGAGAACGCCGAGCAGCCGAGATGAGAGCGAAGGAGCTAGAGAGCAAGCTGGCTCATTGCAACCTCCCTCAGGGTGATGAAGGTCTGGACTGCCTACGCTCCGAAATAACTACACTAAGGCTGCAGTTATCAGAGTATGAGGCTCGGTCGGAGGAGGAATTCCAAGCCCTGGCCATCGCCGCTCAGGAAATAGAACGATTATCCAATCGGGTGGCCCATGTGGAGGGTGAAAAGAAAACTATTCAGAGTCGCCATGCCCGAGCCCGTTTGACTTGGACAAGAAGGTTGTTGAAGCCAAGGGTCTACAGCAGCAACTGAAGGAGTCGGCCACAGCTCACAACCAAACCCAGCTTGCTTTAAAGAACAAGGAGTCCTCCTAGAGTAAATGAATAAATCCTTCATTTTCAAGGATAATAATTCCTTGAAAATGTCCCAAAGTGTCAACTTCATCAAGGTTGGGTTAACTACCCTTCCAATTAGAGTTGACACTCCCTAGACCTATCTAGGGTGTGTCGAACACACTCTTAGGAACCCAAAACCTATTGGTGCTTCTTGGGTGTTCTAGGTATTCACTAGGGATGACTTCCCTTGATACCTTCTTAAAGACTTTCTTAGGCTTCTCCGAAGCCTTAGTCACCTTTGTCTTGTCTTGGTCAACTCTAGGGATGGCTTCCCTTGCGACCTTGACTTGACTCCTAGACCTCGATTTAGTTCCATATTTATATGGAACTCTATGATAGGATGGACCATCATCCTTAGTCTTAGGTTTGTACCCCAAACCTTTTTTGCTCCTAGAGGGTCCTTGATTTTCTAAATCTAGGTTTTGATCCTTAGATCCCTTAAATAGATTTTCTATTCTTTTGAGGGATTTTTCTAATTTATCAAGTTTTGACCTCAAAACTTGATTTTCAATCATTACCTCCTCAAGGCTTGGTTTTCTAATATAGCCTTGGTAATTTTTCTTTTTGGCCTTGGATTGGGTAGGTCTATCCTTAGATGATCTAAAATCTTCTCTATCCTTGGTTGTGGTAGACCTAGCATGAAAGGCTCTATATTTTCCTTTTGGTTTCTCATACCTCCTATTTTCATGATAAATAGCATTGAAATGATAATAATTATTTCTAGCATGCATATTATCATGATTTAAATAAGTACCATTACCTAATGGTACCTTAGTGTTATTCTTGGAGGCTCCCCCTTGACTTGAGCTCCTCCTTTTAGCCTTGGTCGGATTCTTCCCCTTTGGACATTGATTTCGATAATGTCCCTTTTCTTTGCATGAGAAGCACACAATGTGCTTCTTATCCCTTTTTGCCATGGGAGGAACCTTCTTTGGCTTCTCCTTGGTCTTGGGTGCCACTTGCACCTTCTTCTTGACCAATTTTGGACACTTACTCTTGTAGTGCCCTCTTTCCCTACACTCAAAGCAAACGATATGATTTTTATTTTTGCAAATTGAAATATCTATACCTTTGCTTGTAGGGGTGTTGCATGACTCTTCACTTGATCCGGAGGTAGAAGCTTCTTCCTTTTCCGGAGTGAATGGCCTTTGCTCCCCCTCAATCCTAGAGGTGGAGACTTCTTCTTCCTCATTGACCTCGGATGATGATGTTGAAACCTTTTCTTGTTCCGGCGTCAATGTCAAATTTTGCTCCTCTTCAACCCTTGAGGTAGAGGCTTCTTGAGCTTCATCTTCGGATGTTGAGCACCTCTCAACTTCCGAGTCCTCTTCACTTGATGAATTTCCCTCTTCGAATTTGTCTTAATTTGGTAGAGTGGAGGGAACTTCATGAAGTATTGCCAATTTGCTCCATAGCTCTTTGGCGTCTTGAAATTCTCCAATCTTGTCCAAGATAGTGCTTGGCAAAAGATTGACCAATAGCTTGGTCACTTTGTAGTTGGCCTCGCATCTCTTGATTTGCTCCTCATTCCATTTGCTTTTCTTGAGGAGCTTTCCTTTTGAGCTTGTTGGAGCTTCAAAACCCTCCATTAGAGCAAACCATTGCTCTATCTCCATCATGAAATAATTTTCAATCTTTGACTTCCAAAGATTGAAATTTGCCTTGTCGAATGGTGGAGGTGCCCGGGTGTCATAGCCGAACTCCATTTTGAAGTTGAACCCTCTTGATGATGACTTCTTGAAATTAGGGTTTCTTCCAACTTCTTCTTCTTCCTCTAGCTCTTGCCCTCTTGGCGATGAGTCCAATGAAGAGCAACCTCGCTCTGATACCACTTGTTGGGACCGATTGGCGAGCTAGAGGGGGGGTGATTAGCTTCGATTCGCTTGTAGAAGATTTGTCGCGGCGGAAGACTTCAAGCAATCGCTAACACAAGGATTTACTTGGTATCCACCCCGGTCGGGTGACTAATCCAAGGATCCACTCTCCTCACACTCTCATACACTATGAAAGTCTCCTTCTTGAGGTGGAGAAACCTCTTACAAGCTTTCACCAAGATACAACAAGAAACAAAGCAAATACAAAAGAAATCTCACAAGATTTACAATAAATAAGCTCACACTTTGCTTTTCTTGTTATCTTCAAGCTTGTGATCGCCTCTAGAACTTTGGAAGTGCAGCAACACTAAGCCCCAAAGCTTCTCTTGAAATGGCGTGGAAGAAGGAAGAAGAGCTGCGGCCAAAACCTGCGCGAAAGACCTTATACCCGTCGCCTAGGGTTTGGTGATCGATTACCCAATCGATTACCACGTCACACTTAGCCGTTCAACGGCTATTTTTCGAACCGTAATCGATTAGCCAATCGATTACCATTTCCCTGAATCGATTACTCAATCGATTCAGAGCCTCTCTGTTCTCTCGCGCAAAACCGCCCTAATCGATTAGTCAATCGATTACCGATACCTGAATCGATTACCCAATCGATTCAGGACCCTTCTGTCCTCTCGCGAAAACCACTCTAATCGATCACCTGATCGATTGACCCAATCGATTGCCCAATCGATTGAGTCCACCCTAACTTGTTCCCACAAGTCTAGGATCCCCTACCAAGTGTCCAGTCAACCCCGTTGACCAACTTGGATTTCTACTGCCTAGCTCCCAGCTCGGACTTAACCTGGTTCCCAACCAGATTTGCCTAACCCTCGAGTTAGGTCTAGTCTCTCGGTAGACTTCCACCTTGCCAGCATGCGATCTCCCCGATCCATCTGGACTTCACCTAGTCCACTAGGTCTTTTGCCATGCCAGCGTACGATCTCCCCGATCTACCTGGACTTCACCTAGTCCCACTAGGTCTGCCTAGTCCCACTAGGTCTTTTGCCATGCCAGCGTACGATCTCCCCGATCTACCTGGACTTCACCTAGTCCCACTAGGCCTGCCTAGTCCCACTAGGTCTTTTGCCATGCCAGCGTACGATCTCCCCGATCTACCTGGACTTCACCTAGTCCCACTAGGTCTGCCTAGTCCCTCTAGGTCTTTTCCCAGTCAAGCCTCCAGTCAACCTTGACCCACTTGACTCACACATCATGACCACTCAAACATCATTATCAAACATCGAAACATACGACCTCGAGCTCACCCGAGCTTACCAGACTCAAGCTCACCTGAGCTTTGTCAAACTAGGTCAACCCTGACCTAACCAAGATTGCACCAACATTGTCCTGTTTGACTTGGCTCTCGGGGCCCCATTTTGTAATGGCCAGGCGCCTTGCTCTAATTCTTTCGACTCTTTACTTCTTCATTCTTCCTGTTATATTACTTTACTTGGTTGTTTACGATGCACGAGATTTTTACTAAGTATTGTCCATCCGGCATACCCGATTTATTCATTGAAGGTCGACGCTCTAGGCCACACAGCGAATTTTCGCTAAGTGTTGATCGCTCGGGCCGCTTGAGCTGTCAGCCTAAGGTTACTTCCTCTATTTGGACAAGAAATTTTCGCTAAGTGTAAACCACTCGGGATACTTGCACCATTAGCTTAAGGTGGGCTCTATCAGGTCGGGTAAGAAATTTTCGCAATGTGTCGATCACTCGGGCCACTAGAGCTATTAACTATGGGTCGGCATCTGGACTCGACGCTTCTGCTCAGTCGGGTCGGCACCCGGACTCGGTGATGTCGCTCGGTCAGGTCGACACCCGGACTTGGCGATGTTGCTCGGTCGGGTCGGCACCCAAACTCGGTGATGTCGCTCGGTCGGGTCGACACCCGGACTCGATGACGTTGCTTGGTCGGGTCGGCACCCCGGACTCGGTGATGTCGCTCGGTCGAGTCAACACCCAGACTCGGCGATGTCGCTCGGTCGGGTCGGCACCCGGACTCGGCGATGTCGCTCGGTCGGGTCGACACCCAGACTCGGCGATGTTGCTCGGTCGGGTCGACACCCGGACTCGGTGATGTCACTCGGTCGGGTCGACACCCAGACTCGACGATGTTGCTCGTTTCTAATTGACTGGCCTTCGCGGTTAACCTGAATCAACTTGTTTGTTTGTGTTTGCTCGCTTTAACCTTACCAGGTTGACTAGCTGCCTAGTTCGTCTGCTTGAACGTGGAAAGCCATGCCCAGGCAACAGATATTGTGGGAGCATGCCCATTATATTTTGCTCNAGGAGACTTGGCGATTGAGAGGCTACCATATAAAGGAACCATGGCAAGGCTTGGAAATCAATCTAAGAGATCTAGAAATAAGTCCTCTCTCTCTCCTTCTCTCCCTCTCCCTCCTCTAGTGCTGCCGGCCCTAAAAGGAGGACCCCTTTGTTGCCGTGAGCTTCATCCACCAAGCAGTTGCCGAAGAAGAAGAAGAAGCGGGCGCAACTCCTTCCTTCCTCCTGGAATCTTGATTCCGTTCTTCGTTTGGTGGTTAGTCTTCCCATCTCTCTCTTGGTATTCTTGTCGTGCCTTTGGAGAATCTAGTAGTTCTTGTCGGCACGAAACTCGTGGCTTTGCGAAGTCATCCCGAAGAAAACTCGGCGTGGACGCGAATGGAGGCGGGGCTTCCAAGGGACGCTTACGGTTGGATCTAGTCCCTTCCTTCGAGTTACGCGAGGTATTAAGTAAATTAGTTTACTTTTTGCAAAATTTTAATATATGATCATGTCTACACAATATAAGGTTGCATGCTTAGATGTGTGGTTAAATAATTTGAGAAATTATTTATGCTAAATCTTCCGCTGCACGTAATAAATTTTAAAATTACTAACCCGCATCCATGTCAACATGCACCCGGTCCCAATAGTGGTATCAGAGCCGGTTAGTGTTCGACATAATCATATAATTGTTTTGCGGAAAACTTTGTCATGATCTCAATTTTAGAAAATTTTCCAATTATGGAAACTTTCCAATTATGATAAATTTTAGATTTAGAAATTTCAAAGTTTGGAAATCCTCATGAAATTTCGCAAACTTTTGAAATATCCTAGTTTCTGAAATTTTATGATAATTGTGAAAACTTTCCATTTTTGGAAACTTTCCAATTTTGGAAATTTTCTATTTTGGAAATTTTCCAATTTTGGAAATATGTAAGTTTTCTTTGTATCAGAAACTTACAATTATTCTGAAAACCTATTATGGAAAGCTCGCAATTTTGGGCACTTTCGAAAGTCTAGATAAATTTATGGATCATTAATTGACAATTAAATTCGAATTGGTTTTAAATTATTAACAAAATTCTTTACTTTGGGGAGTGCCTCGGAGAGCCACCCAAATTAAAGTTAGTTGTTGTAATTTAATTTCCTATTTTGAATAAGAATTGTCAAGTTTAATTTGGCTACGCCTCGGGGAGCGGGCCAAATTAGATTTACGACAAATTTCTTTTCCTTGGGTATCTGAGCCTCGGGGAGCCACCCAAAGAAAATAATTTGTTGTAATTAATTAGTCCATAAATAAAATATGTGATCAAATCTTGGAAAATTTTGAGGTGATTCTCAAATGATAATTTCCTTATTTGATTTCTTACATATTGTTGTCTCCAAAATTAATTAGGAAAATTGTTTCCCATAGAGTTTATTTCTTAAATAAGATTTTCATGAAAATAATATGTGGTTGAATTAAGGGAATCTGTCTCTTAATTTAATAAGATTTGATTTAGAGAAATCAAAGTCTTAAACATATTATTTCCGAAATTGATTATGACAATTTAGGAAATTGTTTCCCAAAACAATTCCTTAAATAAAGTATGAAATTAGAATTAGGAAATCCGGTTCCTAATTTAATTAATGAGACTTGATAAATTAAGTCACATACATACTTTATTAAGGAAATCGTTAGTACATGACATAATTATATGTCATGAATGTGCTTAGAAAGAAAAGGATGAGTCCCAAAACCCCTTACAAAATATTAAGGCCAACACCTTCCATTAATATGGTTAGAACCGGAGTTTTGTTTCTCGTTTGGGTTGATGGACACATCCATGCCCGGCTTGAACCTCAACATGTTCAAACCATGGAATTAGTTTATGATTAATATAGTTGGAGTCAGAGGTCAATCCTTAGTTTTGGTTGTTGGACACATCCAAGCCTGACTAAACGGTTGAATGAGCTCCAACCATATTAAAACTATTTCTTGATTAATGGGTCAGCCTTAAGCTTGGAGCATCGATTTGTTGTGCCACAGCCAAGGTCGGTGTAAAGAGAGGTGCAGTTGGGTGCTATGTATATTGTTGCATACTTGTTAATGAGTTTACAACCCAATGATTTATGCAAACATTCAATTAGTTGATAGCATAAAGTGATAGTTACATATATGTGATATGTAATCAGTATAATTACCTACCTTCATAGCTAAGAATAACTTGATGGCCACAGCCATGGTTGTTCTTATCTATGGTTGGATATCAACCTATTTGGAGATGTTCCTACGATCTCCCGAATTGATAAAAAGGGTTATTCAATTCGAAAAATAAATAGGATTTAATCAATGTATGTTGATGCATTCTTTATCATTCTTCTCACATAAGCTCAATTTGTATTTCTAGGATAATCACTTGATCATGTCTTCTCTGAATTTGCGTTCCATTTTGGACACCAATAAGTTAACTAAGACCAAAAAAACTGAAAAGGCACCAAAAGACACTTGCCATCACTGTGGCAAGGAGGGACACTGGCGAAGAAACTGCAAGGTTTATCTTGAGTCCTTGAAGAAGAAGGCATCCGATGCCCCATCCTCTTCAGGCATCTTCGTTATTGAATGTCACTCTATTTCCTCGTACACCTGGGTACTTGATACTGGGTGTAGCTCACATATATGTAATGACATACAGGGGCTAAGGAATAGAAGAAGACTCGTCAAGGGAGAAGCGAATTTGCGAGTTGGAAATGGAGCAAAGACTGCTGCTATTGCCATCGGAACATATTTGCTAAAGCTCCCTACTGGACTTGTCTTAGAATTGGATAATTGTTATTTTGTTCCTTCGTTAATAAAGAACATTGTATCTATTTCATGCTTGAATGAAAAGGGTTACCATTTAACTTTTAGTAACAATTGTTGTTACATAACTTTAAATGGCGTTCTTTATGGGATTGGAACTTTATGCAATGGTATCTACACGTTAGATTTATCCTGTGACGTTTTCAATATCGAAGTTAGCAACAAACGTGCTCGAATAGATAATCAAATAAACTCCTCTACGTGGCATTGTCGTCTTGGCCATGTAAGTAAGAAACGCATGACCAAATTACACCGATGTGGAATTCTGGAATCATTTGAACCCGGTTCATTTGATACATGCAAATCATGCTTAAAAGGCAAGATGGCCAAATTACCCTTTTCCGGAAAAGGTAAACCAGTGGGAGAATTGCTTGGTCTAATACATACTGATGTATGTGGACCAATTCCAACTCTTGCACAAGGAGGCTATAGCTACTTCATTTCCTTTATCGATTATCACTCACGATTCAGGTATGTGTTCTTGATGAAACACAAATCTGAAGCTTTTGAGAAATTCAAAGAGTTCAGAAATGAAGTAGAGAAACAGCTTGACAAAAGTATTAAGATACTTCGATCCGATCGGGGTGGTGAATACTTAAGTCAATAGTTTCAAGATTATCTTAGGGACAATGGGATATTGTCTCAATGGACTCCGCCGTATACACCACAGCATAATGGTGTATCTGAGAGGCGTAACCGAACCTTGATGGACATGGTTAGATCTATGATGAATCATGCAACTCTTCCAAAATCCTTTTGGGGCTATGCGCTTAAGACAGCTGTTTACTTGCTAAACAGAGTCCCGACCAAGGTAGTCTCTACTACCCCATATGAGACGTGGAATAGTAAGAAACCTCACTTAACTCACCTTAAGATATGGGGTTGTCCTGCTTATGTGAAGCGGATTGTATCAGACAAATTGGATGCTAAGTCTGATAAATGTCTATTTATTGGATACCCTAAGGAAACAATGGGTTACCAATTCTATCATCCCTTGGAACAAAAGGTGTTTGTTTCAAGGCATGCTGTATTTCTGGAAAAAGAATTTCTTTTACAAGAAGATAGTGGGAGTAGTATTGAACTTGAAGAAGTTCAAGAAACTCCAATAGATATTACAGAGACACCTAGCCTAGACCCACAACCAATAACTCATAATGATGAGCTATCAGTTGAACCTAAAACAACACCACTTCTTCGTAGATCTGATAGGACACGCAATATTCCAGAGAGATACGGATTTCTTGTAAGTGAATCGAACGACGTGTTACTCATTAGCGATGACGAACCTATCAGTTATGATGATGTTCTAAAAAGTTCAGAAAGGGACAAATGGCTTGAAGCCATGAAGTCGGAAATGGATTCCATGTACGAAAATCAAGTATGGGACTTGGTTAACCCACCTGAAGGGATTAAGCCCATAGGGTGCAAGTGAGTTTTCAAGAAGAAAACCAACATGGAAGGTAATGTTGTTACCTTTAAGGCTAGATTAGTGGCAAAAGGATATCGTCAGAAACAAGGGATTGATTATGACGAAACCTATTCGCCAGTAGCTATGCTTAAATCCATTCGGATGCTCCTGGCCATAGCAGCTCATTATGATTATGAGATATGGTAAATGGATGTGAAAACAGCTTTCCCTAATGGAAACCTGCTTGAGGATGTATACATGATACAACCTGAAGGTTTCACATTGGTTGATAAAACCAAAATATGCAAGCTTCGATGATCCATATATGGACTGAATTAAGCATCCAAGAGCTGGAACATCCGTTTTGATGAGACAATCAAAGAGTTTGATTTCTCACAAAATCCTGACGAACCTTGTGTGTACAAGAAGGTTAGTGGGAGTGCAGTCGTATTCCTAGTATTATATGTCGATGACATATTACTTATAGGAAACGATATATCAGTCTTACAGTCAGTTAAAATTTGGTTGTCCAAAACTTTCTCCATGAAAGACCTGGGAGAAGCAACCTATATCCTTGGGATTAGAATCTATAGAGATAGATCAAAACGGTTGCTTGGTCTTTCGCAGTCTACATATATAGACCGATTGCTAAAAATGTTTAGCATGTCGGAATCCAAGAAAGGTTACCTTCCCATTAGGCATGGGATCAACCTTTCAAAGTCTATGTGTCCGCGCACAAAAGACGAGAGGATTTGCATGAATAAGATTCCTTATGCATCCACGATAGGATCTATCATGTATGCTATGTTATGTACTAGGCCCGATGTATCGTATGCTCTGAGCGTCACAAGCAGATACCAGTCTAATCCAGGAATGGATCATTGGGCGGTTGTCAAGACAATCCTTAAGTACTTGAGAAGAACTAAGGATGTGTTCCTAATATATAGAGAAGGTGATATGGTAATACGTGGGTATACAGATGCCAGTTTCCAGACAGATAAGGATGACTCCAAATCTCAGTCCGGATACGTATTTATCTTGAATGGAGGCGCAATAAGTTGGAAATGTTCTAAACAAGACACCATAGCTGATTCTACCACGGAAGCGGAATATATTGCAGCTTCGGAAGCAGCAAAGGAAACAATCTGGATCAAGAAGTTTGTCTCAGAACTTGGTGTGGTTCCAACCATTGATGAAGCAGTGCCGGTTTACTGCGACAACAATGAAGCTATTGCTCAAGCAAAGGAACCAAGGTCTCATCAGTGATCCAAACATGTGCTTCGCCGCTATCATCTGATTAGAGAGATTATAAGTACGAATGATATACAAATTGAGACAATTTCCACTGAAAGGAATTTAGCGGATCCTTTAACTAAGGCCTTGCCTCAAAGCAAGTTTGAGGGGCATGTTAGAGCCTGTGGTATTGGATACCGTAGCGATTGGTATTAGGCCAAGTGGGAGTTTGTTAGTATTGTGAGAGAAGTGTCCTAAGGCAATCGCCTTATGATTGTAATCATTTATTTTAATAAATGAATATTCACTATTTGAGTATACATGTTTGTGTATTTGATTGAGATCTTAAACTCATTTACTGAATACCCACAATACAATTCACAGCATGTGAGAATTTGTGATGAATTCACATCTAGTGATTATCTCTACATATGCAATTGTGAAGTATTGAAATTGTCCCTAGTCGATGAATTGATAAATACGGACACTATAAATTCTGTTGAGACTAGCATGGATTATTCTCTAATCAGTTGATTCTCACTGGCTGGAGACATTGGGATGTCCGGAGATAAACATGAATGCTAGTTAAGGGAACTAGTTCATTGGAGTGACTGGCTGTAAAACTTCATATGGTAATCTACATATAGATATGTCAATGAAGTTCTTACTGTAGCTTAAGTGCGATGTTCCTTTGACTTGCGGTGTTCAAGTCATCTTGGTCATGGAGACTTATACTTTGACATCTTAAGCAAGCATCTCTAAGGAGGTGTGGACCCAGGATGGTTGGGTATAAGCCGAAGTGCCCGAAGATGTTTGAACAGCCTACAAAGGATTCACCACTCCTTGCGAGGAGATGTATACCCAAGGCCTATCGTCGGATTGTTACTCGAAGCCTCTGGCCAGAGCATCACATGTTCAGAGTATGAATCTCTCAGATACATGAGAGTAACTAGAATCCGTAGGACGAGAAAAATATTGCTTGGGCTAGGTGTGACGTAGTCAGCCTAGTGGGGACTGACACACATAGACCGTGTCCTGAACCAAGTGGGTATAAGATGGTGAAGGGAATGGGGCACGACTCATTATAGCTGCTGAAGGGTTTCAGAATTATTTCTGAGTTCAACCGTTGATCTTTCGATTAATTGGGGGTCATGATGTACTACTAGGTGCCACTCATGATCGTTCTATAATTGGTTGATTATAGACGGCCAACATAAATCGAAAGCCTATTTAGTCACACGCACTACGAGTAATCCGAGGGATTTAAAACGATTGAAAATTGGATTTTTCGATCAAGAGAGATAAGTCGAATCTGAATTTTTCAGAGACGCATCAGAAGCATAAAATGGTTAAGTCTTTTGAAGACTTATTGGACGAATTAAATGAGATTAATTCATATGGTCTTGGCTTGGGTTTGGTCGGCCAAAGAGGGTCCCCACCCTCTTTGTTTGGCCAGCCACATCAAAAGGGGAGAACCAAATTGTTTGGTTCAATTTATAAAATAAACCAAGTGTGGTTTATTTTATAAAATTATGGATGATATAAATTTTATAATAAACCAAGGTTTGGTTTATTTTTCATGGAAATTAAAATGAACCATGGATTGGTTTATTTTATTTTATAAAATCAATAATGGATTGATTTACCATGATAATGAAATTTATATAAAGAAATTTATATAAAGAAATTTATTTTTCATGGAAATTAAAATGAACCATGGATTTGTTTATTTTATTGTATAAAATCAATAATGGATTGATTTACCATGATAAAGAAATTTATATAAAGAAATTTATATAAAGAAATTTATTTTTCATGGAAATTAAAATGAACCATGGATTGGTTTATTTTATTTTATAAAATCAATAATGGATTGATTTACGATAATAAAGAAATTTATATAAAGAAATTTCTTTCCATAAGAAAAAAAAGGGAGACATGGTTGCTTTTATCATAAATTAAATTATGATAAAAACTTGGCATGATGGAATAATTCATAGAAATATTTATATGATAAATTTCTTATGAAAATTTATTCCATAAAAAGGATACTTGGCGATTGAGAGGCTACTATATAAAGGAACCAAGGCAAAGCTTGGAAATCAATCTAAGAGATCTAGAAATAAGTCCTCTCTCTCTCTCCTTCTCTCCCTCTCCCTCCTCTAGTGCCGCCGGCCCTAAAAGGAGGACCCCTTTGTTGCCGTGAACTTCATCCACCAAGCAGTTGTCGAAGAAGAAGAAGAAGCGGGCGCAACTCCTTCCTTTCTCCCGGAATCTTGATTCCGTTCTTCGTTTGGTGGTTAGTCTTCCCATCTCTCTCTTGGTATTCTTGTCGTGCCTTTGGAGAATCTAGTAGTTCTTGTCGGCTCGAAACTCGTGGCTTTGCGAAGTCATCCCGAAGAAAACTCAGCGTGGACGCGAATAGAGGCGGAGCTTCCAAGGGACGCTTACGGTTGGATCTCGTCCCTTCCTTCGAGTTACGCGAGGTATTAAGTAAATTAGTTTACTTTCTGCAAAATTTTAATATATGATCATGTCTACACAATATAAGGTTGCATGTTTAGATGTGTGGTTAAATAATTTAGGAAATTATTTATGATAAATCTTCCACTGCACGTTATAAATTTTAAAATTACGAACCCGCATCCATGTCAACATGCACCCGGTCCCAACAATAAGATAGAAGACCGCGAGGTAAACGACGAGGTATACCCCTCCCTAGCTCCGTTTGTTTTCTTGTTATTTATTGCTTTGATTATTGTTTTCACTGCATGTTAATTTATGTCATGGACCCCGATGATAAACACAAATCGGCGATCCATTCATCGTCTTTTCCGCGGTTGATTAATCCGGAAAGTTACAATGTCTTAACCTTGGTTTTGGCTAAGTTGTGACTTGGATTAATTAACACGATGACGAGATAGTCGTTTGGGAGACGGGTCTCTATTCAAATTAAAATATTAATCCATAGACATAGAGAGGTCTCTCAGGTTCGACCCCGTGGTTGCTTAGGAAACCCGCAAGCTATCCAAGGGTTTACACCCAACAATTGGTATCAGAGCAAGTTTTCCGGTTTTATGTGTTTAGGATTCGGTTATTTTTCTGCACATGATCATGTACTTTATTTTTACTGGATAATTCTTGGATGTGCGTAGGCTAACTCTTTGTTGCAGGCTCTAGATTCCAACTATTATGGCATTAATAGGTTATGTATGTGATTGATTGTGTGTGTTGGAAATTAATTGAATCCTCGGGGTTGACGAGGCTAAATATGTTATTTAATTTTTATAATTAAATATGACACTTGTTTAGCCAAGCTTTTATTTACTTTTGATCTAGACTACATGTACACTCCTTTGTGAAGTATAGGGTCAATTGATGTAAATAAGTAAGCTAGTCATCTTATCTCGGGGACTCCTTCATGGTGGCTTGCGCATGGAAAGGATGGAGTAGACGAGGTGGCGATACGACTAGAGGTGCATTGGAGACCAAGGTCATAATTGTTGGAAAAATCTAGGATTTTTCATTGTCTATTATATTGGTTTATGTGCTTGTCGTGTGTGTGTACATGTGAAAAACCTCAACGTAAATAACTAAGTGGGAGAGGGACCCTAAGGGTCCTGCGACCTCCATTACAATCTGACAAGTGATGCGAACAATCACGCGCGTCGGCTCTGAGTGCCATCCTCCACAATGGATAGGCTTGTTCTGTGGATCATTGGGTTAGAAAAGATTATAGAAAATTATTAAAAAGCGTGTGTACTTCCCAACGGAAGACACATAATCGGAAATAATTTTCTTAGTGTCGTGTAATGGTAAACACTTAGATACAAATATTAGTATCCTCCCCAACGGAGTCACTGCTATTATTTGTAGGGCCGAAGAGGACCAACTATTAATTTTACTTGTCAGAAAATTAGGTTGACAAGATAGTAAAATTAATAGGTAAAACCTCCTCTGACAAATGCAGAATTCGTATACGTCCACAATAACGTGGCATGCGATATTCTTGGTGTTTTGAGGTATTGGTTGTTTTTGTAAATTGATTGTTTTGAGGAGTCAAGTTATTTTCAAAACCAAAAGTCTGTGATTGTTGTGATTCTCAGGTATTTTAAAATGAATCTAGACCCACTTGTTCTAATTGAAAGAGAGAACCAAATTAATACCCCTAATAACAATATGGATTGGGAATTGAATATGGACTTTGTCTCTACTGTCGAAGAACCTAAATATGATCTAGTTGAGTTCTGTGCCGAAAAGCCTAGCGAGATTAATACTGAAGAGGAGTTTGAATATTTTAGGAAATGGTTAGAAGCAGAAGAGACGATTGAGTGTCATCAAAATCAGCCTTCTTCCATTACAAGTGATAAAACATCCAAACTCGACGAACTCTTCAGGCAAAGTAATCGGGTCGCTAGGTAGGAGGTAATGAAGAACTTAGCAACAACCATCCTAGTTGAGGGTATGCCCGTAAGGGAACATGTTCTCAAAATGATGACTTAGCTGAAAGAGATGGAAATCCTTGGAGCACAAATCAATGGGGAAACCCAAGTCGATCTCATCCTCTAATCTCTACCACAGAGTTTTGAGAAGTTTCGCCTAAGCTACAATATGGACAAACGTTCATATTCGTGGGTAGAACTTCTGACAGAACTTGAGGCGGCAGAGGCGTTTTCTCATTCACAGACTTTTATTACTCAAGAGGTTTCTACTTCTAAACCGAAAGGAAAGAAGAAGAAGAAACATGCTGGTGCAAAGAAAGTAGCAGGATTACAGGGACCTCAAGGATGTATAAAGAAGTCGAAAGGCAAGTGCTTTGTGTGCAAGCAGTCAAGACATTGGAAGGCGGACTGTCCCCGCCATCAGGGTAATAATTCAGGTATATTTTCTTCTTTTCTCGTTGTAACATATTTAGCAGTGATATCTACCGGTACCTGGTGTGTAGATACGGATGCCACTAATCATGTCTACATTTTTGTGCGGGGGTTCCAGGAAACCCGACGGCTAGCTGAGGAGGATACTACTAACTACATAGATAGGCTATGGAGATGGTTTTTGCAGTGGGAGTTTATTTGTTCATTTATGTCTTTAGTATAGGATGTTATAGTATTGGTTTTATAGAGATTGTCTTTATATACTTAATTTTTGGAAAAAACATTTGTTCAATTTCTGGAATAAGATATTCTATTGTTTTTATTTGTTAAAAGTAGAATAGAAGGATTATCTGTTAAAGTGCATAGATAGACAATTAGCTTAAAAACCAAAAGCTCCCATGATGCAATTAGATAATCATCTAATTGACGTAAGAGAAAGGTTCCTTCCAAGAAGAACCAAACATATATTTTGGCTCTAAGGTTTGGTCTTATTAACCTTTAGTGGGATTCAAAGGTTGATAGCCAATGAGCCCTTGGGTTCATTGGTGGCAGAAGACTTGTCTTTCTTAAAATCTTTGAATCTTACTTGGATGGTTAAAAAGACCAAGAGGCTTTTTCAAAGCCCAGGGGCATAGAGCCAAAGGTATGTAGGAGTTGGTTCAAACCGATAAGTATAGGTCCTTAGTCTAACTAGAATAGAGGTAACCTTGAAGACTTTGTTTATTATGTAAACAATTATTCAAGGGTCAAAGTATATTTACATAATGTACCGCAAGACTAATTCCTTTGATGAGATCAAAGAATTTAAGTCTGATGCGGAGATACATCAGAGTAAAAGTATGTAACGCCCGGCCTTAATCCCCTAGGGATTCGGCGGCGCTACTTTAATTTTCGTACATTACAACTACACGCATGCATTCATATTTTTTTTCTATCTAATCTGTGCATGGGCATATGTATTATTTAAGCATGCAAGGTTCATGTAGCGGAAGCATGATTATTTTTATTCATCTTCAAACATAGCATGTATATAAAAAGAACATAACACGGGTTTAACATGACAAGTTCCAAAACTTGAAACAACTAAGAGCAAGATCTTTTTATCCACCAGCACTACCACACACACACTTGCCCTTCTCCCGCAGCCTCCATAGTTTAGCGTCCTTTATCTGTAGCATAAGGGGAAACACTAAACGATAAGCAATAGCTTAGTAAGACCCTGTCCTACTCACAAAATCGGATATCATAAAAAGGTAAGAGAATATATCACATTCAAGCATGGTAAGCGTTTAAGCATGTTAAACATCTAAGCATGTTAACTTCATAGGAAGGTTCTTTTTAAAATATATTAACATAATACTTGAACATAGCATAATCATTAGGGCCCGGCTTGTACTTTATGTTTTGCGCGCGCCCCTAAATAGGAATGAGGTAGCTAATCCCGAACCACTAGGGTTTACTAGGCCTTCTCAAAAGTCCTTCAGCCTAGTATCATAATCATTTGACTCGCTTTAAGATTCTATAGTACAAGCCATTACAAAATAAAATAGTTATCATGTTGTTCATTTTCATAAAGTATGCTCTTAGTCCCAACCTTCTAGAGAAGCATTCTTTAGGCCCTAAGCCTTCTTCGTTCATGCCTTAAAGGGCTCATTCTTATGCATATGTATGCATTCATAATTATGATAATTAGCCTAGTATAAAGCATGCATTTCATGGGAGTAACCAAGGCTAGGGTCCAAGAGCTCTCTCTCTTGGCCGAAAGTTGAAATGGGGCTAGCATGCATTCCGGTCACCTAGATCATACTCATATCATAGGAAGTGGTAGCATGCTAAACATCAATTTTTCCAATCAAACATTCCATTTAACATCACATGCATTTACATATCATCATCCCAAACATAAGCATATCTCCTAGGGTACATCCCATACAAGCATCACATATATGTATCATGTATCGTACTAAGCATAGCATACATCATGGGATACTCAACCTTCACAACCCTAATGGTTTATGCCTTGGCCGAAAGTCATGCTGGGGGGGGGGGGGAGTTAAAGTTTTCCAATCAACATTCCATTTAAACATCACATGCATATACATATCATCATCCCCAAACATAAGCATATCTTATAGGGTAGTTTAACCTACACAAACCCTAATCTTAGGGTGTTGGCCGAAAGTCCTAGGGTAGGGGAAATTAGGGTTTTTGCAATGAAACATTCACACAGACATTTATACAAACACCTTGTATACACTATCATACAATACACTAAGCATGGATATATTATAGGATAATTCAACCCTCACTAACCCTAGTTTCCATGCCTTGGGCGAAACCCATCCAAACCCTAAACCCTAGTTTTTGTCATCACAAAATGAAGGGAAACAACATATAAGTATACCCTAAGTTCCAAGGGGTTTCCTTATGCATCAAGGGGTAACCAAGGCCTCCTCTTTGGGTGTTGGCCGAATGGTTAGAAGGGTTTTCCCTTCCCTCCTAGCCTTCTTTACTTACACATAATATAATACATTCATGCAAACATCATTATTAAGCATAGGAAAGCATGTGGCCTACCCTAACCCTTGGTTAGGGTGATGGCCGAAACATGTAGAGACATGTAGAGGCATCATGTGAGTCATGTAATCGATTCAAGAGCAATTATGCTACAGGTGAGGGGTACTTACCTCTTTCGCTAAATATCCTTAAGGTATACCCTTAAATTGGAGGGGAGGTGCTTGTCCTTGCTCTTGAGGTCCTTGACTTCTTCTTGCCTTGCAAGAGTTTCAAACCTTCAATGGGGTCTTGGGATTTTCGAAAATTGAAGAGGGAGAGTAAGTGAGGGGTTTGCAACAATGATGGTTAGCCCCTTAGCATTCCCTCTTATTTATACTAAGGGAAGAGGCAAGGTGCCTCTTCTCCAAGTGTCTCTTCACTAAGGGGTTTCTCATCAAGAGTCTCTTCCTCTACCCTTTCACATTCCCTAACCCTTAACAAGAATTTCCCTTCCTTTCTCTCAGTAATCCCCTGCTGGGTGAATTGGTTACTTCGTTGCTTTTCAAGGCTTTGCTTACTAAGAGTTCCAAGGTTCGATTCTCGGCAAGAGCATATTTTTGCTCCTCTTTGGTTTTCACTTTTGCAAAGCCCATTAGCCCAATTTACTCTCATATTCTCAAATCACATATTATGAAATCACATATTCCAATTCGTACAATCACATATTCTAATTAATGCAAATTACATATTCCTATTTATACAATCACATATTCGAATTTATGCAATCACATATTCTAATTTATGCAATCACATATTCTAATTTATGCAATTACATATTCTAATTCTTTCTAATGAAATCACATATCATTTAATCATGACATCACAAAAATGTAATTCTATTCATTCATGAAATAAATGTCATACCATCTGATAACCTATATCGACATTTTTGTGCCCTAATGAAAATCGAATGCAAACCCCAAAATTTGGGGCATTACAATCCCCTACACCTTATAGAAAGTTCGTCCTCGAACTAAAACAATTCTGGGTACTAACCCTGGTATAATTATACACATACATCGTAATTATATACTTATCGTGATTATGGGTAACCCAACTCATATTATGCTTCCCCTAATATTCGTCCTTATTTATTGCATGATTAATATAGGGTAAATGAGATCTTATTTATTATATCACCAAAATTTATTTTATTCCGTCTTATAATTCTACATACAAAACTAGTCCAACTTAGTGGCCTGTGACTACATTTGATGTATTCGTCACGTCTTCCTTGGATAATGAGAAAACCCTTGCATTCGTCGCAACCGGTGGTACGTGCGGTTGGGGAGGTGCTTGTTTTTTGGCGCGGCAATCTTGGGCCTTGTGCCCTACCCGTCCGCAGTTGTAACACTTGCCTGTCCCCTGGAGACAAGCTCCTGGGTGCGGCCTTCCGCATGTAGCACACAGGTCGAACTTGGTTTGCTTGCTGGCGGGACCACTTTGTGAGTCGTTCTTTCTCTTGCCATTGTGGTTCCCCTTCCAACTATCATTCTGAGGCTTCTCACCTCCGGCTTGGGTTTGCCTCTTGTTTTCAGTCAGCACCTTCTTTTGCTGGTTGATGTTATTCAGGTAGTGCTCAGCAATTAGAGCACTGCTGAACAGCTCTTCTACGGTCTGTGGCCGGTTGACCCCGCCGGCCGCATTCAGGGCAATTTCAGGCCGCATCATCTTCAGCATAAGTCTGACTTTTTCTTTCTCAGTGCTGACTGGGCAGAGGCGGCCCAGTCTGTTGAATTTCTTCATTGCCTCGCTGACTGATAGCTCACCTTGTCGGAACTCGGTGAACTCGTCGAAATGCCGGTTGGTGACCCGCATGTGGAAGAACTCTTCGAAGAATTCCGATTCGAAGTCCTTCCATGTCATTTGGTTCACCTGGCGTTTGGTCTTTATTCTTTCCCACCACATACGCGCATCTCCAGAAAGGCAGAACGATGCGCATTTGATCTTCTCTTGCTCGGGCCAGTCGAGCAATTCCATGGTGCTTTCCACTGTTTTAAACCAGGCCTGCGCGTCCCAGGGTTCACCAGCACCGGAGAAACCTTCCGGTTTCAGCCTCTGCCATTGGATTAGGTAAGCCTCTGGTCGGGCTACCGTGACAGGGGCTGCCGGGGGTGCTGGCGTAACCGGGGTTGCGACTGGAATAATCGTCTGGTTCACTGGTGGTGGGGTGGTAGAGTTCCCCTGCTAATTCATCAGGTTAGTGATGATCAGTTGTTGCTCCGCGATCTGGCGTTGTAGTTCGGTTACAACATGTGCCAGATTTGTTGGGGGTACTGTCTCGTTGAGTGGTGGTGTTGTCTCGTTAAGTGGTGGTGTTGTCTCATTAAGTGGTGGAGGGGCAGTCCCGTTAAGACGGTCACTACGTCTCCTAGCCATCTTCATAAGAAATGTAACACCCCAAATTTATCAATGTAAAATCATGACAATATATGAAAATGGTTATAATAAGATGATATGAATTTCATGCAATCACATGCCATGAAATGTTATGAATGCATGAAATATTATATTCATGAAATATTATTATCATGAAATATTAGCATGAAATATTATATTCATGAATATGGAATATTAAAAATATTATGAAATAATATTTTTGGAATATTATGAAATATTCTGAATTCATAAAATATTATTCATATTATGAAATTTCATGATGGGCTTGGTTTATTGGGCTTGGAAATGAATGGTGCTAAAAAGAAAGTGCAAAGTGGAGGAAGCAAGGATTGAACCTTGGACCTCCTACTTGCACTCACCATGTCATAACCAATGAACCAAGCAATAATTCATGTAGAAGGAGTAAGGAACATGCTTGTTAAGTGGGTAAGAGTGAAGAGACATGTCTTTTCATGAGAGAAGTATAAATAAGGGAAGTTGGAAGTAACTTCCTTTTCTTCTCTTCTTCTTCTTCCTTCCCCCACCGAAACCACCATCCCCTTCTTCTCTTCTTCCATTTTCGAAAACCCTCATCCAAGGGTTCTAACCCTAGGGCAACTACAAGGAGGAAAGCCAAGTGTCTTTGCCTCTACCAAGACCAAGGAACTCTTAGAGAAAAGTTGGAAGAAAAGAGGATCTTCACATACCCTCCAAGTGTAGGGTACCCTACGGTTTAAAGAAATTTCCAGCGCTAGGATGTAAGTATCCTCTCGCCTGTGGCATAATGGTTATTGAATGTATGTTTGTTTCATCCTTTTGAAAATTTACAAGAACTTCCCTAGTGGAAGTTTCGGCCAACTCTTGTAAGGGGTCCAAGAGAAGGTTTTTGATCCAACTTTGATGCATGGGAAGACCTTAAGATTTAGGGTATACATGTAGATGGATTTTCTTCATGGTGTCAAGAACAAAACCTAGGGTTTTGTCCTTTAATGGGTTTCGACCACCTATGCTTGGAGGTCCAAGAAGGGGGTTTTTGATCAAGCTTTGATATATGCTAGTACCCCTAGGGACTTTATACTCATATGCGATATTTCCAAATTTTTGGAAGGACAAAAACTAGGGTTTGGTACCCTACAAGGTTTCGGCCAAGAGAAGAATGGCTAGAGTTTTTGTGTTGCTTGATATCCTATTATGTTCCCATGATTAGTGGTGTAGATAACATGTTTGTGTGAATGTTTGTGTGAAGGTTGGATGTCAAAAACCTAGCCTAGCCATGTTACACCATTCGGCCACCCTTGTAAGTTAGGGTTAGTGGAATCTAACCTCACTTTGAAGTATAAACCATGGTCAATTGTTAACATGAAGCATGCTACTACATATGTGATGTGTGTATAATTTATGTGACCTATCTTGTTAGGTATAAAAGCATGCCTTATAGCCCATGGGGCACTCTTATGATATGAACATGATGTGGTTTATAATATGCTTAAAAAGGATACTCTATTGAAACTGGGATCAAGAGCACCCGAATGCGTGGTGTGTCCCTAGGGGATCAAGAGCACCCGAATGTGTGGTGTGTCCCTTTGAGAAGTGATTAAGAGTACCTTTAGGCATATACATATATGAGTAATTGCATGATAAATTACTTTACTTTGGAAAGTTGTCTACCCGACTCGGAAGGGGGTCGTTAAACAAATCCAATGAGCATGTTAAGGTCATGGCATTGGTAGGACGGAAGGGTCCTGCTCTAATTAGATTGGTGGCTCGCTACCCCAATTTATTAGGGAACACGCATGATGTGGTACGACAACTGGGCCCTGGATGATGATATGATATTTTGAAGTACTTACCATTATGGAACCTTTTTGAAAAACATTTCTCATCATGTGATCTTGTTCCGTAAAGTACTTAGAGATAAATTGATGTAATGTTTATGATGCTTTGATGAGATGCTTATGATGCTGATAATTTTATCTGATAATTGTGTACATGATATGATGTATTGATATGGATTTTGCGAGTAGGCCCGGATTCTTACTAAGCATGTTTTGCTTACTAGTTCCTGTTATTTTTCTTATGCTGCAGATAGTGGTAAGAAATACTCGAACTAAAGGAAGAGGCAGAGGGAAGGTTGGCGGATGTGTGTGGTGATGGCTCGGGAAAGAACAAAAGATTCTATCTACCTTGTTTTGTCTAGAATCTAAACTGCTTCCCATAATTACTATTGAAATTGTATTGCTATACTCTGAATGGGTGATGATCATGACTACTCTACTGTGATTGAGTTAGTAGTATGGAACCTATGTTATGCTAAATAATACTATCATTAATGTTTAAATATTGCAGAATGCATGCTAAGGAAAATACTAGGTAATTACTATTTTCTGTTCTTATGAATGCTTCCTTTGCATGTATATAAGACTAGATAACTCTTGCTATATTCCTATGTGGTATCTTGTTCAAACCATGTTTATTCCATGCTTTAGTGTGATACATGATCTTCCTATTAGGTTGTAAATGCATGTAGATATAAAAGAAATGAA
Organism: Boesenbergia rotunda; assembly: GCA_024364735.1. Taxonomy (NCBI): domain Eukaryota; kingdom Viridiplantae; phylum Streptophyta; class Magnoliopsida; order Zingiberales; family Zingiberaceae; genus Boesenbergia; species Boesenbergia rotunda. Next base: position 479,072 of record JAGFNQ010009386.1, on the reverse strand, counting down.
AAACCATGCTTGGTAAATTAGTCTCCAATAGGCATGCCTACTACATTTCTTGTATGTAACTGTTTTGTTTGGATATACATGCTTAACATGATTGTATGATATGAGTGTATGGACCCGTAACCCCGCCTTTAGGGTAGATATAAGGTCGGGCGTTACAAGAAATGAGACTAGTATGAGGTAATAGTTATTCCTACATCCATGCATAATTAACTAGGAGTAGCACATACTATCATGCATAAAGGAAGTAGTAGGTTTAGAATTCTTACTTGGAAGCGGCAGGATGAGGGCTTGATGAGTGTGATAGTGGTGAGGTAGACCTGCTCTGATACCAACTTGTAACGCCCGCCCTTAATCCCCTAGGGATTCGGCGGCGCTACTTTAATTTTCGTACATTACAACTACACGCATGCATTCATATTTTTTTTCTATCTAATCTGTGCATGGGCATATGTATTATTTAAGCATACAAGGTTCATGTAGCGGAAGCATGATTATTTTTATTCATCTTCAAACATAGCATGTATATAAAAAGAACATAACACGGGTTTAACATGACAAGTTCCAAAACTTGAAACAACTAAGAGCAAGATCTTTTTATCCACCAGCACTACCACACACACACTTGCCCTTCTCCCGCAGCCTCCATAGTTTAGCGTCCTTTATCTGTAGCATAAGGGGAAACACTAAACGATAAGCAATAGCTTAGTAAGACCCTGTCCTACTCACAAAACCGGATATCATAAAAAGGTAAGAGAATATATCACATTCAAGCATGGTAAGCGTTTAAGCATGTTAAACATCTAAGCATGTTAACTTCATAGGAAGGTTCTTTTTAAAACATATTAACATAATACTTGAACATAGCATAATCATTAGGGCCCGGCTTGTACTTCATGTTTTGCGCACGCCCCTAAATAGGAATGAGGTAGCTAATCCCGAACCACTAGGGTTTACTAGGCCTTCTCAAAAGTCCTTCAGCCTAGTATCATAATCATTTGACTCGCTTTAAGATTCTATAGTACAAGCCATTACAAAATAAAATAGTTATCATGTTGTTCATTTTCATAAAGTATGCTCTTAGTCCCAACCTTCTAGAGAAGCATTCTTTAGGCCCTAAGCCTTCTTCGTTCATGCCTTAAAGGGCTCATTCTTATGCATATGTATGCATTCATAATTATGATAATTAGCCTAGTATAAAGCATGCATTTCATGGGAGTAACCAAGGCTAGGGTCCAAGAGCTCTCTCTCTTGGCCGAAAGTTGAAATGGGGCTAGCATGCATTCCGGTCACCTAGATCATACTCATATCATAGGAAGTGGTAGCATGCTAAACATCAATTTTTCCAATCAAACATTCCATTTAACATCACATGCATTTACATATCATCATCCCAAACATAAGCATATCTCCTAGGGTACATCCCATACAAGCATCACATATATGTATCATGTATCGTACTAAGTATAGCATACATCATGGGATACTCAACCTTCACAACCCTAATGGTTTATGCCTTGGCCGAAAGTCATGCTAGGGGGGGGGGGGGGAGTTAAAGTTTTCCAATCAACATTCCATTTAAACATCACATGCATATACATATCATCATCCCCAAACATAAGCATATCTCATAGGGTAGTTTAACCTACACAAACCCTAATCTTAGGGTGTTGGCCGAAAGTCCTAGGGTAGGGGAAATTAGGGTTTTTGCAATGAAACATTCACACAGACATTTATACAAACACCTTGTATACACTATCATACAATACACTAAGCATGGATATATTATAGGATAATTCAACCCTCACTAACCCTAGTTTCCATGCCTTGGGCGAAACCCATCCAAACCCTAAACCCTAGTTTTTGTCATCACAAAATGAAGGGAAACAACATATAAGTATACCCTAAGTTCCAAGGGGTTTCCTTATGCATCAAGGGGTAACCAAGGCCTCCTCTTTGGGTGTTGGCCGAATGGTTAGAAGGGTTTTCCCTTCCCTCCTAGCCTTCTTTACTTACACATAATATAATACATTCATGCAAACATCATTATTAAGCATAGGAAAGCATGTGGCCTACCCTAACCCTTGGTTAGGGTGATGGCCGAAACATGTAGAGACATGTAGAGGCATCATGTGAGTCATGTAATCGATTCAAGAGCAATTATGCTACAGGTGAGGGGCACTTACCTCTTTCGCTAAATATCCTTAAGGTATACCCTTAAATTGGAGGGGAGATGCTTGTCCTTGCTCTTGAGGTCCTTGACTTCTTCTTGCCTTGCAAGAGTTTCAAACCTTCAATGGGGTCTTGGGATTTTCGAAAATTGAAGAGGGAGAGTAAGTGAGGGGTTTGCAACAATGATGGTTAGCCCCTTAGCATTCCCTCTTATTTATACTAAGGGAAGAGGCAAGGTGCCTCTTCTCCAAGTGTCTCTTCACTAAGGGGTTTCTCATCAAGAGTCTCTTCCTCTACCCTTTCACATTCCCTAATCCTTAACAAGAATTTCCCTTCCTTTCTCTCAGTAATCCCCTGCTGGGTGAATTGGTTACTTCGTTGCTTTTCAAGGCTTTGCTTACTAAGAGTTCCAAGGTTCGATTCTCGGCAAGAGCATATTTTTGCTCCTCTTTGGTTTTCACTTTTGCAAAGCCCATTAGCCCAATTTACTCTCATATTCTCAAATCACATATTATGAAATCACATATTCCAATTCGTACAATCACATATTCTAATTAATGCAAATTACATATTCCTATTTATGCAATCACATATTCGAATTTATGCAATTACATATTCTAATTTATGCAATCACATATTCTAATTTATGCAATTACATATTCTAATTCTTTCTAATGAAATCACATATCATTTAATCATGACACCACAAAAATGTAATTCTATTCATTCATGAAATAAATGTTATACCATCCGATAACCTATATCGACATTTTTGTGCCCTAATGAAAATCGAAAGCAAGCCCCAAAATTTGGGGCGTTACAAAGTATGACGGCATTACGATTAGATCATAGTGGCAAGTACCTCTAGGGATAGTTGTAGGACTTATTTATTAGTAATTGGGATTCGACCCCAACTCACTGCACCTGGTATGCCCCAATAGAATGGTGCAACACATGGAAGGAAGAAGGTCTCTTAAGGTAATGGTTAGGAAGATGATAAGCCACTCTGAGATTAGCCAGATTTATTCAAGGGGATACGACGGTGAATATGCTTGATACTATCTAGGTCAGTAATCTCTTAAAACCATAGAAATGTAGACTAAGCGAAAGCTTAGTCTATGGCATGATCATATTATGGGTAGTTCAGCATATGTGTTGAAGAGAGACACTGATAAGTTGAAATCTAGTGCATATGTTCGTAAGGCTATCCTAAGGGAACAAAAGGTGGTTTAGTAGTCCTAAGGATCAGAGGATATTCGTAGGTATGAATAATTGATTCTTAAGAAAAGGACTATGAAATAAATCACAAGCCCACGAGTAGAGTTATTCTGAGTAAATTAAATAAGGGGACATTCTAATCTTAGTACCAACTGTACAAGAGGGAATACCACAGGGCACTGCACCTCGTGTCACAAAAGATACACAAGGGGCACCTTGTCATAGTGGGAGGGTTGTTAGTCAACCTAAAAGGATTTATGTTCTTGGAAAGTCTATGGACTGGCTCCTCGGTGAACATTAACCGGATCCCTAGACCTGTGACAAGGAACATCCACTTTGATGAGATAAATCCAGTCATGTGGATTTATTCAAAGGACGGATGAGATTTATGAATGTAAGTAATGTGACAGATAAGAAGAGGTATTCTTGTACTATATGTAGATAATATTTTGTTTGTTGGCAACAATGACGGAATATTGTCAGACGTAAGGGTATGGTTGTCCAAATAATTATAAAGGACTTGGGAATAGTAGGACACATCCTTGGGGATCAAAGATCTAAGAGATTTCCAGACAAGGATGATGTGCTTATCCCAAGCTTCATACAAGGCACTATCCTAACTTGTTTTAGCATGGATACCTCCAAGAAAAGATTGGTACTTTTCAGTTTTGGAGTTACTCTATCTAAAGAGATATGTTTAGATTATCAAAGGAGATAGAGTAGGTAATAACAGTTCCTTTAGCGTCAGCTATAGGAAGCCTCATATATGCTAAAAATGAGACCAGATATTTGTTATGTCGTGGACATGGTTAACAGATATCGGAGTAACCCAGATCGAGGAAATTGGATTGCGATAAAAGCATATATTAGTGCCTGAGAAGGACTAAGGACTATATGTTAGTTTACCGGGCAAACCAATCTCCTGTGGGTTACATGGATACAGAATTCCAATCAGGATAAGGGGCAAATATAAGTATTCCTTAGGGGTTTGTGTTTACTTTTAGGAGGAAGAACCATTGTATGGGAGAGTGTCGTGCAGCGGCTGCATGATGGACTCCACCATGGAAGCTGGATGGTTGGCAGTCTCTCAGATAGCCAAAAGCGCTACATGGTTCAGGAACCTCAAGATGGATTTTGATGTGATTCTTGGTTTGCTTAAGGTAATCACATTTTGTGGTGATCAAAATGGTGCAGTTGCAAACTCGAAGAAATCATGAATCCATAAGGCAAGTAAACACATAGAGCGCAAGTACCACCATGGTAAGGAATAGCTGTTGTTGCCTAGATTACATCAGAGAATGACCTAGGGAGATCTTATCACTAAGGCCTTGGTAGCGAGAGCTTTTAGGCATGTGAAGAATATAGGGGTCAGATGTATGACATTTTGAAAATATTAAAGTCTTTGAGTGTAAGTGGGAGTCTGTTAGGATGTATACTAAAAGCCTTGCTTTTGGTTAAAATACATTTATATTTTAAAAGAGAATCGCAAAATCAAACGGTGCATAGTTATATTAGTATGTGCACAACATGTCTCATACTTGGCATTGTATATAACATGGTGTGTGGTGACGCACAGAAGATCATGTTATCAAGTTCCTTGTAGAAGTATAAGAAAGAGGCTCACAACCGAGATGAAGCTGGACAAACCATCGGGATGGTTGTAGTGTAATTAGGTGTGGATTATCTTAACCATAGAATTACATTAGTGCGCTTTGTGTGCATTGAGTAGGACCAAAAGAGAGGTCATCCAATTTTGTATTGACTTCATAAATTGGATTATACCTTGGATTATATTATGGTGTACGATCTCTAAATCCCAAAATAATAACGGGCACATATAATTAATTAATTATTACTTTGATTTATTAATGGGAGAGATCTATTTTGTTAGATCGATAGGCCCGGTAAGTTGGGTAATAATTTTATCTGCATGGTGTGTCGTTGATTATTGAGGGAATCTGTGTCCTAGTGAGTCGGGATGATGATGCCCCCTTGGTGAGCTCAAAAGGATCGTCATGTCAAATCTTGCAAGTGGACTATGGTCCGACATAATGAAAAGGTAGAGTGGTACTAATCAAGGATCAAGATAATAATTAATTTAATTATCAATAATTTAAATTAATTATCGGGCATTCGATATCATAAACACGGGGAGATTGACGACTCATAATAGGTGGAGCCCATATGAAAATATGGAGTTTGGTGAGGAAGTTCAATGGGATCCTTTAGCGGAATGGATCTCCATTAATGGATCGGATTTGGATGCATTAGCGGGCTAAGAACCTACTCCTCCTCATGGACCCTACCTTAGCCCTATAAATACCCAAGGGAGTCATGATAAGAAGGCCAATTAATCCACAATTAATCCAATTAATCACAAGAGAGCCAAAACCCAAAAACCCGTCCCTCTTCTCTCTCCTAGGGTTGCCGCAAAGCCCTTACGGTCCGGCGGCAATAAGGAGAAGAAGGAGAAGGGAGCCGACGATTCCTCTGTGTTTTCTTCTTCCTCTCTATTCCTCTTTGGCCGGAGCATCCCTTGGGGTGGCTGGTTACGGCGAAGCAAGAGGGAGGCAGCGGTTTTTGGTGCCGCAACAAGGAAGAAGCAAGAGGAGAGCACAGCTGAGGTTTCTATCCTTTTCCTCCACTTCCATTGCTTTCTCTCCTATGACAGGAGTCTTCCTGAGGCCGAAAGCAAGTCCAGCAGCTCAGGGAAGAGCTTGGTGGCCGGCGGCACAAATTTGAAAGAAATCTTTCCTTATTTGTGGCCGGCGCAAGCGGAAGGAGGAAGAAAGGTGGCTTTCGGTTTTGGAGGAAGAAGAAGAGGCTTGTACTCAGTTCTTCTTCTTTTTCTTCATCTTCCTAGCCTTCCTCTCCGTCTTGCCTTGTGGCCGGCCGAACCTTGGAGCTTGAGGTGGCCGGCGACGTGAGGTGGAGAGGAGGATAGGTGGTCGGGCGCAAGTTAACACTAGCCTTCTAGGGTTTCTGTTGGTGATTGGAAGAAGCTTGAAGAAAGGTGATTAATTCAAGGCCTTCGGTGACTCCACATCTTGGTAGCTCATCGCCTACACGACGTCTAGGAGAGGAGGGTCATAAGGTAGAAGACCGCGAGGTAAACGGAGAGGTATACCGCTCCCTAGCTCCGTTTGTTTTCTTGTTATTTATTGCTTTGATTATTGTTTTCATTGTATATTGGTAATTAATTATCATAGATTAATTATTTGTTAATTAATATGATAATTAATTTATGTCAGGACCCCGAAGATAAACACAAAAACCGGTGATCCATTCGTCGTCTTTTCCGCTGTTGATTAATCCGGAAAGTTACAAGGTCTTAACCTTGGTTTTGGCTAAGTTGTGACTTAGACTAATTAACACAACGACGAGACGGTTGTTTGGGAGATGAGTTTCTATTCAGATTAAAATTTTAATCCGTAGACATAGAGAGGTCTCTCAGGTTCGACCCCGTGGTTGCTTAGGAAACCCTCAAGCTATCCAAGGGTTTACACCCAACAGCATCGGCCACAACTGGAAGAAGAGAATATTCTACACCCCCTTGTAGTACCAACCAAGAGAAAAGAAGGGAGAAGAAAGAAGAGGAAGACCTCTTCTTTCTTGTTGCCTTCGGTTGCCCTAGGAGAGAGAAGGAGAGGGCGAGAAGAGAAGAACCCAAGGACTTGTTGTGTGTTGGATGGTATGCCTTGGTCTCATGACTCCATAGGTATATATAGGGCTACAATAGGGACCATGAGGAGGAGTTGGGTCTTGGACACCTAATGGATCAAAGCTCAATCCATTAATGAAGATCCATACCACTAAAGGATCCTCATTAATCTACCTCACCAACCCCGTATTTAAATATGGGCTCCACTTATTATGAGTACAAGGATCTCCCCGTATTTAAGATATCGAATGTCCATTAATTAGTTAAATTACTAACAATTTAATTAATCAACATCTAACTCCTTGAGTAGTACCACTCAACCTTATCATCATGCGGATCAAATCCACCTGCAGGATTTAACATGATGAACTTTATGAGCTCCTCAGGAGACATCATCAACCCGACTCATCAGGACACGGTTTCCTTCTATAATCAATGTCACACCATGTAAATAATATTATTTCCTAATTTACCGGGCCTATCAATTTAACAGAATAAATCTCGCCCATTGGTAAATCAAAGAAATAAATATTAAGTACATGTGCCCGTTATTATACGGGATTATAAGCATGTACTCCATAATAACTGAGGTCTGATTCAATTATAAAGTCAGTATAAATTGAGTCACCTCTATCATGGTCCTGCTCAATACACACAAAGTGCACTAGTGTAATTCTATGGTCAAGATAAACCAACACCAAATTACAGTACAACCATCCCGATGGTTTGTCCAAATCTATCTCGGTTATGAGCTTCTACTTATACTTTACAAGGAACTGATAACATGATTTTCTGTGCGACACCACACACCATGTTATATACAATGTATGCTATTAGACTATATGCACATACTAATATAAACATGCAAACAGTGATCTTGTGATTCTCTTTAAAAATATAGATGTCTATATAAAAGCAAAGCTTTTAGTATACATCCTAACAATCTCCCACTTATACTAAAGGACTATGATGTTCTCATAATGCTATACATCTGACTCCCATATCCTCCACATGCCTATCAAAAGCTCTCGCCGGAAGGGCCTTAGTCAAAGGATCCGCCAGGTTGTCCTCCGATGCAATCTTGGCGATAGTAACTTCTCCTCACTTTACGATCTCTCGTATCAGGTGGTACTTGCGCTCTATGTGTTTACTCGCCTTATGAGTTGTGGTTCCTTTGAGTTTGCAACTGCACCATTGTTTTCACAATAAATTATAATAAATCTGGGCAAACCAGGAATCACATCCAACTCCATCATGAAGTACCTGAGCCATACAACATCCTTGGCCGCCTCAGAGGCTGACACATACTCAGCTTCCATGGTATAGTTCACCACGCATTTCTGCTTGACACTTCTCCATATTATGGCTCCACCTCCTATAGTAAACACATACCCCGAGGTAGACTTACTTTTGTTCCTATCTGATTGGAAGTCTGAATCCGTATAACCCATAGGGAGTAATTGGTCTGCCTGGTAAACTAGCATATAATCTCTAGTCCTTCTTAGGTACTTCAGTATATGATTTACCGCAGTCCAATGTCCTTGACCTAGGTTACTCTGATATCTGCTAACCATGCCCATGGAAAAATAGATATCTGGTCTCGTACATAGCATAACATACATGAGGCTTCCTACAGCCGAGGCATAAGAAACCACCTTCATCTCCTCTATCTCCTTTGATATTTTAGGACACATCTCTTTAGATAGAGGAACTCCGTGCCTAAAAGGTAGAAAACCTTTCTTGGATATTTCTATGCTAAAACGAGCTAGGACAGTGTCTATGTATGAAGCATGAGATAAACACAACATCCTTTTCTTGCGTTCCCTTATAACTTTGATCCCAAGGATGTGTCCCGCTTCTCCCAAGACCTTCATATCAAACTGTTTAGACAACCATACCCTAATGTCTGCTAATATTTTGATATTGTTGTCAATGAGCAAAATATCATCTACATATAGTGTTAGTGATATGAGAGAAGTGTCCTAAGGCAATCGCCTTATGATTGTAATCATTTATTCTAATAAATGAATATTCACTATTTGAGTATACATGTTTGTGTATTTGATTGAGATCTTAAACTCATTTACTGAATGTCCGCAATACAATTCACAGCATGAGAGAATTTGTGATGAATTCACAACTAGTGATTATCTCTACATGTGCAATTATGAAGTATTGAAATTGTCCCTAGTCGATGAATTGATAAATACGGACACTATAAATTCTGTTGAGACTAGCATGAGTTATTCTCTAATCAGCTGATTCTCACTGGCTGGTGACATTGAGATGTCCGGAGATAAACATGAATGCTAGTTAAGGGAACTAGTTCATTGGAGTGACTGGCTGTAAACTTCATATGGTAGTCTACATATAGATATGTCAGTGAAGTTCTTACTGCAGCTTAAGTGCGATGTTCCTTTGACTTGCGGTGTTCAAGTCATCTTTGTCATGGAGACTTATACTTTGACATCTTAAGCAAGCATCTCCAAGGAGGTGTGGACCCAGGATGATTGGGTATAAGCCGAAGTGCCCGAAGATGTTTGAACAGCCTATAAAGGATTCACCACTCCTTGCGAGGAGATGTATACCCAAGGTCTATCGTCGGATTGTTACTCGAAGCCTCTGACCAGAGCATGACATATTCAGAGTATGAATCTCTTAAATACATGAGAGTAATTAGAATCCGTAGGACGAGAAAACGTTACTTGGGCTAGGTGTGACGTAGTCAGCCTAGTGGGGACTGACACACATAGACCATGTCCTGAACCAAGTGGGTATAAGATGGTGAAGGGAATGGGGCATGATTCATTATAGCTGCTGAAGGGTTTCAGAATTGTTTCTGAGGTCAACCGTTGATCTTTCAATTAATTGGGGATCATGATGTACTACTAGGTGCCACTCATGATCATTCTATAATTGATTAATTATAGACGGCCAACATAAATCGAAAGCCTATTTAGTCACACGCACTACGAGTAATCCGAGGGATTTAAAATGAGTTGAAAATTGGATTTTCCAATCAAGAGAGATTAGGTTTGGTTGAGCCAAACGATAAGTCGAATCTGAATTTTTTAGAGACGCATCGGAAGCGTAAAATGGCTAAGTCTTTTGAAGACTTAATAGATGAATTAAATAAGTTTAATTCATTAGGGCGTGGCTTGGATGGGCCGGCCAAACAGGGTCTCCATCCTCTTCGCTTAGCCGGCCACAATAAAGGGAGAGAACCATGTTTTTGGTTCAATTTATAAAATAAACCAAGTGTGGTTTGTTTTATAAAATTATGGATGATATAAATTTTTATATAATAAACCAAGGTTTGGTTTATTTTTCATGGAAATCAAAATGAACCATGGATTGGTTTATTTTATAAAATCAATCATGGATTGATTTACCATGATAAGGAAATTTATTCCATAAGAGAGAAGAGACATGATTGATTTTTATCATGAATTAAAATATGATTTTAACCATGATATAAAATCAAACTTGGCATGATGGAATAAGTTATTCCATATTTGAGAGGCTTGATGGTTGAGAGGCCACTATATAAAGGACCCAAGGCAAGACTTGGGTGATAAAAAAAAGAGATGAAGGCATTAGACTCTCTCCCTCTCTTTCTCTCCTTCTCTTCTCCCCTTCTTGCCGTGCGCCAACCAGCCCCAAGAAGGAGCACCAGCCGGCCGCCCTTGCCCTTTCCCTGCCGACCACCACCTGCTGCCGGAGAAGGAAGCTCCAGCCATCTCTTGGTTGGAAGAAGGTGCTGCCGGAATTGGAGTCTGCCGCAAGGATCTTTTTGCCGCAAGCCTCTTCTTTTGCTTCACCGGAATTTTGATTCCGGTCATCCTTTTGTGGTTAGTCTTCCGACTTCTCTCTTGGTTTTTCTTGTCGCATTCTCGGAGAATCTAGTAGTTCTCAAGAACACGAAACTCATGGCTTTGCGAAGTCATCCCGAAGATACTCGGCGTGGACGCGAATAGAGGCGGAGCTTCCAAGGGACGCTTACGGTTGGATCTCGTCCCTTCCTTCGAGTTACGTAAGGTAATACGTAAATTAGTTTATGTTTCTGCAAAATTTTAAATATATGATCATGTCTACACAAGATAAAATTGCATGCTTAGATGTGTGGTTAAATAATTTGAGAAATTATTTATGCTAAACCTTCCGCTGCACGTAATTAATTTTAAAATTACGAACCCGCATCCATGTCAACATGCACCCGGTCCCAACATATAGTACAAGAAATACCACAATGTTTCCGTCACATATCTTATATACACAAGACTCGTCTGGACTTTGAATAAATCCATATGACCGGATTACCTCATCAAACCAGATGCTCCAAGATCGTGAAGCTTGTTTCAATCCATAAATGGATCGATTAAGCTTACACACAAAATGCTCTTTGCCCTTTACAATGAATCCCTCTGGTTGCTTCATATAGATGGTCTCTTCAAGACTTCCGTTAAGGAAAGCTGTCTTGATATCCATCTATCATACCTCATAATCCATATAAGCGGCAATTGATAAGAGAATCCGGATAGACTTAAGCATGACTACCGGTGAAAAGGTCTCCTCATAATCGATACCCTCTTTCTGAGTATACCCTTTCGCAACAAGCCTAGCTTTGAAGGTCTTAACCTTCCCGTCTGATCATCTCTTTCTCTTGTAGATCCACTTGTATCCAATGGCTTTTACACCAATGGGTGGTTCTACTAGCTCCTAGACATGATTAGAATTCATAGATTCTATCTCAGAATTCATTGTCTTTTGCCAAGATACCGCATCTTTATCTTGGAGTACCTCATCGTAGGTCCAGGGATTAGGTTCATGTTCGCCAGGGACCAAGTCCAAAGACTCTCCCAAGAACATGAATCTCTCAGGTTGTCTAACAACCCTCCCACTATGATGAGGTACCACCTGCGTATCTTCTGTGATACGCGGTGTAGTGACTAGTGGTATATCCTCTTGTACCGTTGGTACTAAAGTCGGAACTTCCCCTCTTAATTCCTCAAGAATAATTCTACTCGTGGGCTTGTGGTTCCTCACATAGTCTTCCTCTAAGAATCGGGCATTCGTGCTAACGATCACCCTCTGATCCTTACGACTATAGAATAAACCACCTTTTGTCCCTCTAGGATAGCCTATGAATATGCGTACTTTTGTACGCGATTCCACTTATCAGCATCTCCCTTCAGCACATGTGCTGGACTACCCCAAATCCGAATATGTTTTAGACTAGGCTTTCGTCCAGTTCACAATTCTATGGGAGTAGAGGGTTACTGACTTAGATGGTACCAAGTTCAGTATGTACACTGTCGTTTCCAGAGCATATCCCCAAAACGAATCTGGCAACTCGGAGTAACTCATCATCGATCTAACCATCTCCATAAGAGTCGATCTACTACACCGTTCTGTTGGGGCATACCGGGTGTAGACAATTGGGATTGAATCCCAGCCTCTGATAAGTAAGTCCTAAACTCTCCCAAGAGGTACTCTCCACCACGATCAAATCGTAGTGTCTTGATACTTTTACCTTAATGTTTCTCCACATCAGCCTTGAATTCTTTGAACTTATCAAAACATTCAGACTTGCGGCACATCAGGTAAATGTATCTATACCTTGAATAACCGTCTATACAAGAGACGAAGTATTCAAAGCCACCTCTAGCTTAGATAGACATAGGACCACACAAATTAGAATAAACCAATTCCAACACATCTTTGGCTCTATGCCCCTTGACCTTGAAAGGCCTCTTGGTCATCTTACCTTCCAAGCAAGATTCACAGGTTCGGAAGTATTCCACCACCAATGAACCCAAGGGCCCATCACTATCAACCTTTGAATCCTACTAAGGTTAATATGACCAAGTCTTAGATGCCAAATATATGTTTGGTTCATCTTCGAAGGTTCTTTTCTCTTATGGTTAGACGATGTGTTATTTACTTCTATTTGCATCGTGGGAGATATTGGGTATAGCTTGGCGGGTTTCCTTAGCGAATACTTGGTCGATCCGAGAGACCTCTCCATGTCTACGGATTAAAAATTAATCTGAATGAAGACCCATCTCCCATCGACCGTCTCGTGCCATATCGAAAAATCCAAATTACAACTTGGCTAATTACCAAAATCGGCCTTGTAATTTGCTCGACCGTTCAATCGTGGAAAAGGCAACGATTTGATCACCGGCTTTTGTGTTTATGGTCGGGGTCCAGTTTGTAAATTATTCACCATAATACAAAATCAAAATAATAAACTAACTAACATAAAATGACGAGGCAAGTAAACTAGGCACAAAATGAACATAAGGAGCCAAAGGAAGAATTATACCTTCCATTACCTTACGATCTTTTACCATATGACCCTCCCCTCTTGGATGTGTGGACGATGATCTACCAAGAACCGTGGTCACCAAGTCGATCCCTTTTCCTCGCGCCAACCAATCCCTAATCAAAAGGATGCCGCCAGCCACTCGAAGGAAGAAGATAATCCAAAACACAAACCCTACTCAGTAGATTTTTCTTCCCTTGAGAAAAAATTACGTAAGCAACTTTTCTCCCTTGAGAAAAATCACTGCTCCCTCTCCTCCACCATCGGCACCCGAGTCGTCAACAACACGACTGCTCTCTTGGATTCTCCTTGGAGAAAATTAAACAAGCTTGAACAAGTTTCATGCAAACTTGATCCACCAAGCACGAAGTCGGCGCCGATTGAGGGAGAGTGTGAGAGAGAGAGAGAGAGAGGAGGAGAGGAGAGAAAGAGATGCCTATGGTTTTCTAGTGTTTTTATTGGATTAATCCAATTAACCATCCACTTGGTTCCATGCCACCATGGGGTATATATAGAGCTACGATAGGGACCATCAGGAGGAGTTGGATCTTGGCCTGCTAATGGATCCAAACCCGATCCATTAATGAGGATCCATTTCACTAAAGGATCCCCATTGAATTACCTCACCAACCCCCATATTTACATATGAGCTCCACTTATTACGAGTCGTCCATCCCCCCGTGTTTAAGATATCGAATGCCCGTTAATTAATTTAAATTACTGACAATTCAAATTAATTAACCTCTGGATCCTTGACTAGTACTACTCGACCTTATCATCATATCGGATCAAATCCACCTGCAGGGTTTAGCATGATGAACCTTTCAAGCTCATCAAGGGGGCATCATCAACCCGACTTACCAAGACATGGATTCCTTGAATAATCAACAGCACATCATATTATTAATATTATCTTCCAACTTACCGGGCCTATCGATCTAATAGAATAGATCTCGCCCATTGGTAACTCAAAGAAATAATAATTAATAATATATTCCCGTTATTATATCGGGATTAAGAGATCATACTCCATAATAATATCTTGAGGCCCTATCCAATTCTCGAGTCAGTACAAATTGGATAACCTCGGGTTTCGGTCCTACTCAATGTACTCAAAGCACACAGTGTAATTCTATGGTCAAGACCAACCACACCTAATTACACTACAACCATCCCGATGGGTTGTCCAATTATATCTCGGTTGTGAGCCTCTTATTTATACTAAGCAAGGAACCGATGATCTTCCGTGTGACACTACACACCATGTTATCTACAACGTAAAGTAATTGGATTTCGTGCATGTACTAATGTAAACAAACACCTAGTATAGTTGTGATTCTCATTTCAAAATGAAGATGTTCATATAAAGAAATCATGTCTTTGAGTATACACATCTAACACTCTCCACCACGATCAAATCGTAGTGTCTTGATACTTTTACCTTAATGTTTCTCCACATCAGCCATGAATTCTTTGAACTTATCAAAGCATTCAGACTTGCGGCGCATCAAGTAAATGTATCCATACCTTGAATAACCGTCTATACAAGAGACGAAGTATTCAAAGCCACCTCTAGTCTAGATAGACATAGGACCACACAAATCAGAATGAACCAATTCCAACACATCTTTGGCTCTATGCCCCTTGGCCTTGAAAGACCTCTTGATCATCTTACCTTCCAAGTAAGATTCACAGGTTCGGAAGTCTTCCACCACCAATGAACCCAAGGGCCCATCGCTTATCAACCTTTGAATCCTACTAAGGTTAATATGACCAAGTCCTAGATGCCAAATATATGTTTGGTTCATCTTCGAAGGTTCTTTTCTCTTATGGTTAGATGATGAATTATTTCCTTCTATTTGCATCGTGGGAGATTTTGGTTCTAAAGTGTACACATTGCCAACCAAATTTACCTAAACTGTAACGTCTGTCCTTATATCTACCCTTAAGGCGGAGTTACGGGTCCATACATTCAAATCATTTATCATCTTAAGCATGTATATCCAAACAAAACATATCCAAACAAAACATGAACTAGTAATAAGCATGCTTATGGAAGACTAATTTAACAAGCAAGGTTTTTCATTTCTTTTATATCTACATGCATTTACAACCTAATGGGAAGATCATTTAACACACTATAGCATGGAATCTCAAGTAAGAATATAGCAAGAGTTATCTAGTCTTAGATACATGCAAAAAAAGCATTCATAAGCAACGGAAAGTAGTAAACATCTAGCATTTTACTGAGCATGCATACTATAAGAGTTAGACATTAATAATAGTATTATCTAACATGACCTAGGTTCCATATCTCTAACAGTAGAGTAGTCACAATCATCATATATTCAGAGTATAGTAATACAACTTCAATCTTTTATCGGAAGCAGTTAGATTCTAGACAAACTAAGGTAGATAGAATCTTTCATCCTTTCCCGAGCCATCACCACACACATCCTCTAGCCTTCCCTCTGCCTCTTCCTTTAATTCAAGTATTTCTTACCGCTATCTGCAGCATAAGAAAACAACATGAACTAGTAAGCAAAACATGCTTAGTAAGAATCCGGGCCTACTCGCAAAACCATATCGATACATCATATCATGTACTCAGTAATCAAGATAGAACAAGATTAAGCATCATAAGCATCTCATCAAAGCATCATAAACATCACATCAAATATCTTCAAGTACTTTACGGAACAAGATTATCACATGATGAGAAAAGTATGCTTTTCAAAAGGTTCCATAATGGTAAGTACTTCAAAATATCATATCATCATCTAGGGCCCAGTTGTAGTACCACATCATGCGCGTTCCCTAATAAATTGGGGTAGCGAGCCACCAATCTAATTAGAGCAGGACCCTTCCGTCTTACCAATGCCATGACCTTCAGTTAACATGCACATTGGATTTGTTTAACGACCCCCTTCCGAGTCGGGTACACAACTTTCAAAGTAAAGTAATTTATCATGCAATTACTCATATATATCTTTATATGCCTAAAGGTACTCTTAGTCACATCTTTAAGGGACACACCACACATTCGGGTGCTCTTGATCCCCTAGGGACACACCACGCATTCGGGTGCTCTTGATCCCAGTTTCAATAGAGTATCTCTTTTTAAGCATATTATCAAACACATCATGTTCATATCATCAAGGTGCCCCATGGGCTATAAGGCATGCTTTTATACCTAACAAGATAGGTCACATAAATTATACACACATCACATATGTAGTAGCATGCTTCATGGTCTCATTAGGTACTTCCCAACCCTAGAATTAGGGTTGGCCGAAACTTAAATAAGTGGTAGCATGCTTCATGGTTTCAAATATTCACACAAGCCTTTACACAAACACCTTGCCTATACTTATTAAGCATGGATATATCATAAGGAAAATCATACACCCTTAAACCCTAACTCTCCTAGGGTTGGCCGAAAGTTATATAGGGTAGCATACCCTAATTTTGTCTTCTCAAAAATTTGGAAAACAACACACATGTATACAATATTTGTTAGCATTCATGTCATGCATCAAGAAGTGATTTCACTTCACAACCCCAAGGAAATCCAAGCCTTGGCCGAAACCTTGTAGGGTACCAAAACCCTAATTTTTGTTCTCTCAAAAATTCAGAAACAACACATATGTGTATAGAATCCCTAGGGCACTAGCGTGTATCAAGATTTGATCAAAAAAAACTTCTCTTGGACCTCCAACCATAGGTGGCCGAAACTTGTTGGGTACCCAACCCTACTTTTTGTTCTCTCAAAAATTTGGAAAACAACATACATCCATACCCTAGGTTCCTAGGGATATCCTCATGCATCAAGAAGCAACCAAACCCTTCTTCCATGGTGGTGGCCGAATGGTCACAAGGAAGAAACTCCCATTTCCAAAAACAACCACAAGAAAACATACAATCAACCGAAAGCGATTACACTGCAGGCGAGAGGATACTTACATCCTAGCGCTGGATTTTAACCTTCTTTAAATCGTAGGGTACCCTACACTTGAAGGGTATGTGAAAGCCTTTTTCTTCCAATTTTCCTCTAAGACTCTTTGGTCTTGCTAGAAGGCAAAGACACTTGGGCTTTCTTCCTTGCAATTGCCCTAGGGTTAGAACCCTTGGATGCTATTTTCGAAAATGGAAGAAGTGAAGGAGATGATGGAGGTTTCGGTTGGGAGAAGTGAGGAAGAAGAAGAGAAGAAAAGGAAGTTATTCCAACTTCCCATATTTATACTTTTCTCATGAAAAGACATGTCTCTTCACCCTTACACACTTAACAAGCATGTTCCTTTCTCCTTCTACATGAAATATTGCTTGGTTCATTGGTTATGACATGGTGAGTGCAACTAGGAGGTTCAAGGTTCAATCCTTGCTTCCTCCTTTCTAGCTCTTCTTTTTATCACAATTTGCACTAACCCATATCAAAGCCCATTAAGCCAAGCCCATCATGAAATTTCATAATATTTCATGTTTATGAATTCATAATATTTTCTAATATTTTTCCTGAATTCATAACATTATTTACATAATATTTTATAAATATTATTCACATAATATTTCATGATAATAATATTTCATGAATATAATATTTCATGTATTCATGACATTTCATAGCATGCGATTGCATGAAATTTATATCATTTCATTATAACCATTTTCATACATTGTCATGATTTTACATTGACAAATTTGGGGTGTTACATAAACAAATAATCTCTCTATTCCCTTTTATAACAACTCTATCATTAAAAGAAATAGAATACTCATCCTCTATTATTTTAGAAACCGAAACAAGGTTCATTCTAAAACTAGGTACATAAAGGCAATTTCTTAAAACCAAAACTATATTTCTATCAAAAGACAAATAAATGTCTCCCACTACAATAGCCGCCACCTCCGTAGCATTGCCCATGTAGATGGTAATCTCTCCATCAACTAGTCATCGGGTTTCCTGGAACCCCTGCAAAGAATTACAGACATGATCAGTGGCTCTCGTATCTATACACCAGGTACCTGTAGATAACACCGCTAAGCATGTTTCAACAACTAAACAAAAAGATATACCTTTATTCTCCTGACGACGGGGGCAGTCCGCCTTCCATTGACCAGTTTGCTTGCACGTGAAGCACTTGCCTTTCAACTTCTTCACGCCAGTCTGAGTCCTTGAGATCCTGCCACCTTCTTTGCCACACCTTGTTTCTTCTTCTTCTTGCCTTTCGGCTTAGAAGTAGAAACCCTCTGAGCAACCAAGGCATGAGCACTCTGACGAAAAAGCCCCTCTGCCGCTTGGAGTTCTGTCAGAAGTTCCGCCAACGAATATGTACGTTTGTTCATATTATAGTTCAGGCGAAACCACTCAAAACTCTTATGCAGAGATTGGAGAATGATATCGACCTGAGTTTCCCCATTGATCTCGGCTCCAAGGACTTCTATCTCATTGAGATGAGCCATCATCTTGAGAACATGATCCCTCACGGGTGTTTCCTCAATCATGGTAGTCGTCATCAAGTTCCTCATTGTTATTGGTGCAGGCAGCACCTAAGTCGAACCTGGGTTTTGATAATGACAAAGGGTTCAAAGTTAAGATGTTATGTTAGTCTAACATGTTCACTAAGTGTACAGGAAAGAAGCCCTAGGTACAGTAGGCACGAAGTTCTGGTCGAGGACTGTGCACGAAGCCCTGGTAAGGAGCTGGGCACCGAAGACCTGCTCAGAAGGTGGGCACGAAGACCTGGTGAGGTGCATCGGGCAAAAGTCCAACCGGAGGAGTCGGTTGGCAAAAGGTAAAATCTCCTAAGAGGAGTAGGTGAGGACGCGTTCCCCGTCGAGGGAACAGTAGGCGTCAGCTCGACCTAGGGTTCCATTAGGGAGACCCGAAGTCAGAACCAAGACAGCTAAGGCTGTATAAACCTAACATTTCTTGCCTTGTTTCTTGTGGAACTAACCTTGGATGCAGGGACTAAAGGAACGTGTTTCTGCAGCTCAAAACGCCCCAAAAGAGAGGGGCAGCAGCTGGGCCAGGCGGCCGGGAGGTCCCGGGCTCCCAAGGTCAAAGCCAAACAAGCAGTTGAGCAAGAATCGCTTCGGAAGCTCACTGGGCCAGTCGCCCTCAAGCTCCCGGGTGCTCTGGATGCCTCAGGCGCCCTGGGTCCAAGCCAACCAAGTGATCGAAGCGAACTCAGTAGAGAAGCTAGCAGACCAAGTCAACCGGGGTGCCCCCAGTGTCCCGGGCGCCCCCTGTTAGTGATATGAGAAAAGTGTCCTAAGGCAATCGCCTTATGATTGTAATCATTTATTTTAATAAATGAATATTCACTATTTGAGTATACATGTTTATGTATCTTAAACTCATTTACTGAATGTCCGCAATACAATTCACAGCATGAGAGAATTTGTGATGAATTCACTAGTGATTATCTCTACATGTGCAATTGTGAAGTATTGAAATTGTCCCTAGTCGATGAATTGATAAATACGGACACTATCAATTCTGTTGAGACTAGCATGGGTTATTCTCTAATCAGCTGATTCTCACTAGCTGGTGACATTGGGATGTCCGGAGATAAACATGAATGCTAGTTAAGGGAACTAGTTCATTGGAGTGACTGGCTGTAAAACTTCATATGGTAGTCTATATATAGATATGTCAATGAAGTTCTTACTGCAGCATAAGTACGATTTTCCTTTGACTTGCGATGTTCAAGTCATCTTGGTCATGGAGACTTATACTTTGACATCCTAAGCAAGCATCTCCAAGGAGGTGTGGACCCAGGATGATTGGGTATAAGCCGAAGTGCCCGAAGATGTTTGAACAGCCAACAAAGGATTCACCACTCCTTGCGAGGAGATGTATACCCAAGGCCTATCGTCGGATTGTTACTCGAAGTCTCTGGCCAGAGCATGACATGTTCAGAGTATGAATCTCTTAAATACATGAGAGTAATTAGAATCCGTAGGACGAGAAAACGTTACTTGGGCTAGGTGTGACGTAGTCAGCCTAGTGGGGACTAACAAACATAGACCATGTCCTGAACCAAGTGGGTATAAGATGGTGAAGGGAATGGGGCACGATTCATTATACCTGCTGAAGGGTTTCAGAATTGTTTCTGAGGTCAACCGTTGATCTTTCGATTAATTGGGGATCATGATGTACTACTAGGTGCCACTCATGATCGTTCTATAATTGATTAATTATAGACGGCCAACATAAATCGAAAGCCTATTTAGTCACACGCACTACGAGTAATCCGAGGGATTTAAAACGAGTTGAAAATTGGATTTTTCAATCAAGAGAGATTAGGTTTGGTTAAGCCAAACGATAAGTCGAATTTGAATTTTTCAGAGACGCATCAGAAACGTAAAATGGCTAAGTCTTTTGAAGACTTAATAGATAAATTAAATAAGTTTAATTCATTGGGGTGTGGCTTGGATGGGCCGGCCAATGTGGGTCTCCATCCTCTTTGCTTGGCCGGCCACAACAAAGGGAGGGAACCAAGTTTTTGGCTCAATTTATAAAATAAACCAAGTGTGGTTTGTTTTATAAAATTATGGATGATATAAATTTTTATATAATAAACCAAGGTTTGGTTTATTTTTCATGGAAATTAAAATGAACCATGGATTGGTTTATTTTATTTTATAAAATCAATCATGGATTAATTTACCATGATAAGAAAATTTATTCAATAAGAAAAAAGGAGACTTGGTCGGTTTTTATCATGAATTAAAATATGATAAAACTTGGCATGATGGAATAAGTCATAGAAAATTTATTCCATAAGAAAAAAGAGACTTGGCGATTGAGAGGCTACTATATAAAGGACCCAAGGCAAGGCTAGAAAATCAATGAAGTATTCTTGCTTGGGCTCTCTCCCTCTCCTCCCTTCTTTCTCTTGGCCGGCCACAAGGCTCTTCTCCCTTCTTCTTGCCGTGAGCACAAGGAGAAGCACCGAGGTGACAAAGTTCTTCCGTTGGGATGATCTTCCTCTCCGGCCATTATCACCTTGGGATTGGGCGCAAGTCATCTTCCTCCTTCTCGCCGAAATTATGATTTCGGCCAACCTTGGTAGTGAGTTTTTTCGATGTGATTACTTCTCTCTTGGTTTTTCTTGTCGTGTTCTCGGAGAATCTAGTAGTTCTCGAGAACACGAAACTCGTGGCTTTGCGAAGTCATTCCGAAGATACTCAGCGTGGACGCGAATAGAGGCGGAGCTTCCGAGGGACGCTTATGGTTGGATCTCGTCCCTTCCTTCGAGTTACGCGAGGTAATACGTAAATTAGTTTACGTTTCTACATAAGATAAAGTTGCATGCTTAGATGTGTTGTTAAATAATTTAAGAAATTATTTATGCTAAACCTTCCGCTGCACGTAATTAATTTTAAAATTACGAACCCGGATCCATGTCAACATGCACCCGGTCCCAACAGTGGTATCAGTGTCGGTTAGTGTTCGACATAATCATATAATTGTTTTGCGGAAAAACTTTGTCATGATCTCAATTTTGAAATATTTTCCAATTATGGAAACTTTCCAATTATGGTAAATTTCCGATTTCGGAATTTCAAGGTTTGGAAATCCTCATGAAATTTCGCAAACTTTTGAAATACCTCTGTTTCTGAAATTTTATAATAATTGTGAAAACTTTCCATTTTTGGAAACTTTTCAATTTTGGAAATTTCCTATTTTGGAAAATTTTCCAATTTTGGAAATACGTAAGTTTTCTTTGTACCAGAAACTTACAATTATTCTGAAACCCTTTTATTTTTGGAAACATTCCATTTATGGAAAGCTCGCAATTTTGGGCACTTTCTTTCAGGAAAGTCTAGACAAATTATGGGAATATTAATTGACATTTAAATTCATAATTAGAAATTAAATTATTTACAAAATTCTTTATTTTGGATTGAGCCTCGGGGAGCCGTCCAGTTTAAAGTTAGTTGTTATAATTGAATTTCCAAAATTGAATTTAAACTGTCAAATGTTTAATTTGGATTGAGCCTCGGGGAGCCATCCAAATTATATTATCAATAAATTCTTATTTTGGATTGAGCCTCGGGGAGCCGTCCAAATTATGTTATTGATATTAATTTTCCATAAATAAAATATGTGATCAAATCTTAGAAATTTTGAGGTGATTGTCAAACGATAATTTCCTTATTTGATTTATGAGGTGATGCTCTTACATATTATTGTCTCCAAAATTAATTAGGAAAATTGTTTCCTATAGAGTATATTTCCTTAAATAAGATTTTCATGAAAATAATTTGTGGTTGAATTAAGGGAATCTGTCTCTTAATTTAATAAGATTTGATTTAGAGAAATCAAAGTCTTAAACATATTATTTCCGAAATTGATTATGATAATTTAGGAAATTGTTTCCCAAAAATAATTCCTTGAATAAAGTATGAAATTAGAATTAGGAAATCCGGTTCCTAATTCAATTAATGAGACTTGATAAATTAACATGACATAATTATATGTCATGCATGTGCATAAAAGAAAAGGATGAGACCCAAAACCCCTTACAAAATATTAAGGCCAACACCTTCCATTAATATGGATAGAACCAGAGTTTTGTTTCTCGTTTGGGTTGATGGACACATCCATGCCCGGCTTGAACCTCAACATGTTCAAACCATGGAATTAGTTTATGATTAATATAGTTGGAGTCAGAGGTCAATCCTTAGTTTTGGTTGTTGGACACATCCAAGCCTGACTAAACGGTTGAATGAGCTCCAACCATATTAAAACTATTTCTTGATTAATGGGTCAGCCTTAAGCTTGGAGCATCGATTTGTTGTGCCACAGCCAAGGTCGATGTAAAGAGAGGTGCAGTTGGGTGCTATGTATATTATTGCATACTTGTTAATGAGTTAACAACTCAATGATTTATGCAAACATTCAATTAGTTGATAGCATAATGTGATAGTTACATATGTATAATATGTAATCGGTATAATTATCTACCTTCATAGCTAAGAATAACTTGATGGACTCTAGCCATGGTTGTTCTTATCTATGGTTGGATATCAACCTATTTGGAGATGTTCCTACGATCTCCCGAATTGATAAAAAGGGTTATTCAATTCGAAAAATAAATAGGATTTAATTAATGTATATTGATGCATTCTTTATCATTCTCATCACATAACCTCAATTTGTATTTCTAGGATAATCACCTGATCATGTCTTCTTTGAATTTGCGTTCCATTTTGGACACCAATAAGTTAACTAAGGCCAAAAGGATTGAAAAGCCACCAAAAGACACTTGCCATCACTGTGGCAAGGAGGGCCACTGGCGAAGAAACTGCAATGTTTATCTTGAGTCCTTGAAGAAGAAGGCATCCGATGCCCCATCCTCTTCAGGCATCTTCGTTATTGAATGTCACTCTATTTCCTTGTACACCTGGGTACTTGATACTGGGTGTAGCTCACATATATATAATGACATACAAGGGCTAAGGAATAGAAGAAGACTCATCAAGGGAGAAGCGAATTTGCGAGTTGGAAATGGAGCAAAGATTGCTGCTATTGCCATCAGAACATATTTGCTAAAGCTCCCTACTGGACTTGTCTTAGAATTGGATAATTGTTATTTTGTTCCTTCGTTAATAAAGAACATTGTATCTATTTCATGCTTGAATGAAAAGGGTTACCATTTAACTTTTAGTAACAATTGCTATTACATAACTTTAAATGGTGTTCTTTATGGGACCGGAACTTTATGCAATGGTATCTACACGTTAGATTTATCCGGTGACGTTTTCAATATCGAAGTTAGCAACAAACGTGCTCGAATAGCTATTCAAATTGACTCCTATAGGTGGCATTGTCGTCTTGGCCATGTAAGTAAGAAACGCATGACCAAATTATACCGATGTAGAATTCTGGAATCATTTGAACCCGGTTCATTTGTTACATGCGAATCATGCTTAAAAGGCAAGATGGCCAAATTACCCTTTTCCGAAAAAGGTAAACCAGTGGGAGAATTGCTTGGTCTAATACATGCTGATGTATGTGGACCAATGTCAACTCTTGCACAAGGAGGCTATAGCTACTTCATTACCTTTATCGATGATCACTCACGATTCGGATATGTGTTCTTAATGAAACACAAATCTAAAGCTTTTGAGAAATTCAAAGAGTTCAGAAGTGAAGTAGAGAAACAGCTTGGCAAAAGTATTAAGATACTTCGATCCGATCGGGGTGGTGAATACTTAAGTCAAGAGTTTCAAGATTATCTTAGGGACAATGGGATATTGTCTCAATGGACTCCGCCATATACACCACAGCATAATGGTGTATCTGAGAGGCGTAATTGAACCTTGATGGACATGGTTAGATCTATGATGAATCATGCAACTCTTCCAAAATCCTTTTGGGGCTATGCGTATAAGACAGCTGTTTACTTGCTAAACAGAGTCCCGACCAAGGTTGTAACGACCCGGAAAATTCTCTTAATATTTTCTTAAAATATTAAGCATGTCTAGATAATTTTCCGAGGGACCTAGAAATATTAATGTGAACTTTGGCCTAGAAAATCCATGTTTTCTCATTTAAATTGGGGAAAAAGGGCACTAATGGGCCTTATATGGGCTTTTTAGTACCATAATTATTGGTGGATTTTAGGTGAAAATTAGTATAAATATAAAGGGGTTTTAAGGAGAAATATTTACATAATTATGGGGGAATTTTTAAGGGATTTTCAAAATTTATAGAAAATAAATAAAAATAAAATAGAAAAATTAGTGCATGGACCAAGGATTTGAACCTTGGACCTCTTGTACAACCATGTATGTTTTAACCAACTCACCTAGCAAGGGATTTCTTGTAACGCCCGCCCTTATATCTACTCTCGGGGCGGGGTTACGTACAATCATTCATTCATATAATTATTTTCTTTTCTTCTAGCATAAAATTAAAACAAACAACAATGCAAGGACTAAGTGCTAAGCATGCTAGTCAGTGCATGTCAATCAAATATCATGCTTGAATCATTAGAACATCATTGGAAATATTGTAATCAATAGTTATTCTATAACATGATAGGTTCACATATTATTTCAAGCTCACAACATAACCAACCAAAATCAAGTATAAGAGAATTCTAAGTGTAATCATTATCATGCAATATCAAACCTAATCACTAGCATTCATTGTTGAAGAAAACATCATCATAAACATAGTAATGTAGATATAAAGATCTATCTTTCCCGAGCCACCACTCCACACATCTTCAGCCTCCTGCCTCTTCCTTTAGTTTATGTGTTCCTTACCCTTATCTGCAGCATTAGACAACACATAAACTAGTAAGCACAAATGCTTAGTAAGGATCCTGTCCTACTCGCAAAATCCATACGCAAGCATACAACATGTACACATAATAAATCATAAGCATGAGTTCATCAAAGCATACTAAACATCCAAGTTTCTAAGCATGCAGTATAAAGTACCTTAAGCATACCCTTCACATATAATAAATGTTTTCAATGAATGTTTTCAAAACAATTCCATAAAGATATTACTTAAAAATACATCCATATCATATTGGGCCCGGTTGTGTACCACATATCGTGCGTTACCTATTGCACGTTCCCTAATGAATTGGGATAGCGAGCCACCAACCCATTAGAGCAGGACCCTTCCGTCCTACCGGAGCCATGACCTTACGTTAACATGCACCCCGGATTTGTTTAACGACCCCCTTCCGAGTCGGGTACACAACTTCCAAAGTAAAATACTTATCATGCTTTTACATATATGCTAAGGAGTACTCCAAATCCACTCTTAAGGGACACACTACTCTTCAAGGGTGCTCATGATCCCGTAGGGACACACCACACAACATAAGGGTGCTCTTGATCCCAAACTTAGTGGAGTATCCTTTCAAGCATTTTATTATACATATCACATGCAATTCATAAAGGGTGCCCCATGGGCTATAAAGCATGCTCATACATACATCATATTTCAACCACTTAAACATACTTATATATGACAAAATTGGTCACATCAATCATATTCATATCATAACCTGCTTCATGGTTTAATTTAACCCTTCCTAACCCTAAACCTAGGGTTTGGCCGAAAATCAAAGGTAGGGTAGCTTAGATTTTTGACATCAAACATCCCATACAAGCATCACATATATATACATCATGTATCATACTAAGCATAGCATACATCATGGAGTAATCAACCTTCACAATCCCTAATGTTCATGCCTTGGCCGAATATCACATGCTAGGGAACCTTAAGATTTCCAATCAAACATTTCATTTAGACATCACATGCATATACATATCATCTTACTAAACATAATCATGTCTCGTAGGGTAGTTTAACCTTCACATACATATCATGCATCATATTAAGCCTAGAATACATCCTAGGATAATCATGTACCCTAAACCCTAATTTTTCTAGGGTTGGCCGGAAGTCAAGGGTAGGGGAACTAGGGTTCTTGAACTTAGGTTTCACACAAACATTTACACAAACACTTTGTCTACACTACTAAACATGGATACATCATAGGAAATCATACAACCCTAAACCCTTTTTTCTTCATGATTTGGCCGAAACTTTATAGGGGGTTCAACCCTAATTCTTGTCATCACAACATGTAGGGAAAACAACATATAAGTATACCCTAAATTCCAAGGGGTCTTCCTATGCAACAAGGAGTAACCAAGGCCTCCTCTTTGAGGTTGGCCGAAACCTATACAAGGCAAAACCCTAAAATTTTGTACATAACATCATGAAGGAAACAACATATACATATACCCTTAGTTCCAAGGGTCTACTCATGTAACAAGAAGTAACCAAGGCCTCCTCTAAGGGGGTGGCCGAAACTCACTAAAGGGAAATAATCCCCATTTTTCGAAAACTACAAGGAGAAGAACTCATACAATAACCATTACACTGCAGGCGAGGGGATACTTACATCCTTTCGCTTGAATTTCTCCTTCTCTTATTCCTTAGGGTACCCTTGGTTGAAGGAGAGGTGAGAATTTCCCTTGTTAGACTTCCCTAGCACTCTTGGCCCTAGTAGAGGGCAAAATCCTTGAATGATTCTTCTTCCTTCCAATTCCCTAGGGTTAGAACCCTAGGGTTGTGTTTTTTTGAAAATTGAAAAGGAGAAGGGAGGCTTAGGTTTCGGTTTTGGAGTGGGGAGAGTGAGGAAGAAGAAGAGAGGAAGTTATTCCAACCTCTTCATCTCTTATTTATACTTTTCTCATGAAGAGACATGTCTCTTCACATCCCTAGCTTTAACAAGCATGTTTCTTATTCTCTCAACATGAAACATGGCTTGGTTCATTGGTTATGACATGACTAGTGCAACGAGGAGGTTCAAGGTTCAATCCTTGCTTCCTCCTTTCTACATCTTATTTTTATTACATTTTGCACTAATCCATACCGAAGCCCATTAAACCAAGCCCATCATAACATTTCATAATAATAATGTTTCATGAATTCATAATATTTCATATGGGAAAATTTTGGGGTGTTACATTTCTATGAGGAAATGAAGTGGATATAGGTTAAGGCTTCGAAGAAGATGATGGGTCATGAAGAGACTCTTCATTTGCCTCCTTGATGAGTTATAAAGAGGGGGGTTTGGGAGTTACTTCTTCCTTCCATCAATTGCATTTTCTTCATCCTCCTCCCCTCATCCTAGCCGAAACCTCAAGGAGAGGTTCTCCCTTGGAAAACTCCACAAGAAGGTCTCATCACCAAGATCTAAAGGTTTTCCAAGGCTACAAGGGCAAAGGGGTTCAAGTGTCCAAAGGATTTGCAATTTTCTTCTCTTTTAAGGTCTAAAAATCAAGATCAACCAAGGTAAGACTCCCTCACCTGTGGTATAATAGTTCCTTATGATTTTCATGATTTTTAGCATAATATAAGGTTTGGTGTTGGGTTTTGATGTTGAGAAAAATCATGTTTAGACCCTTATAACTTTCGGCCACCAAGGTTTTGGGGTCCATGATGATGTTAGAAATCTTGATTATGCTTTCTAAGGTGTTCTCATGATGTTTAGAGAATAAATATAATTTATGGGAATTTTTGGAGTACCCTAAGACCCCTTAGGGTTGGGTACCATTATAGGGATTTTCATGGCTAGAGTTGGATTTAACCCTTCACTCATGTATCTTGTGTACCCTTATGGTACAAAGGGAGGTGGAAGGGATTTATGTGAAATTTTTACAAGGTTTTGTGACCTTATGGGGTTTGGCCAAGAAGGGCCTAGGGCCAAGGGTTAGGGGCTTACCTCAAATAAGGGCCCTAATGACCCTATGGTATGGTATGGTGAATGTTTAATGGTTGATTGGGGATGTTAATGGAATTTTTTCATGCACCCATGTCTTATTAGGTTTCGGCCAGCCCTAGGAAGGGGGCCTAAAGGTTAGGGTTAACCCTAATCATGAGCCCTAATGGCTCCCTATGGTCTTATAGGTAATGTATGGTTGTTCCTTTACCTTATGCTATCTCACATGTTTATGGAATTGATGGAACTCCTCCCTATAGGTTTCAGCCAAGCCATGTATCTGGGGTTTGGGGTGGAGTTAAGGTTCAAAGAATGATGGTTTATGCTTATCATGAAGTATATATATATATATATATATAGGTCCAAGCATGTGGTAGAACTCATGTTACCTATAACCCTAACCTTAAGCACCATGTTTTATGTTGTATGTTATGATTTGGATGCCATGCTTAATAGGGTTTATTATGAATGTCTTATGTTTTATGCCATGCACTTGGATAGTAGGTAGCATGTTTATGGAAGTCCTACCTATGTAGGCTTAGGTTATGTAGAGAACCATGCTATGTTATATGCTCATGTTATGTTAAGAACCATGCTATGATATTGTGTATGTTCATGATAAGAACGATGCCATGATAAGTATGTTATGTTTATGTTATGATAAGAATGATGCATGCCATGTTTATGAAAGAAGATGCATACCATGTTTATGAATGAAGATAATGCCCATGCCTTCCAGGCATCATGATGCTATGCAATAAGTATGAACGATGAAAGGACAAGCATGTGTTAAGTCATGCTTTATGTAACATGGTTATGCTATGAATGTCTTATGGGTGATGAAACATGTAAAGTATTTTACTTTATGAATGGGCTTGTACCGGACCGAAGTATGGGTCCAAGGGATGGGCACCTTAAGAACGCCCCGGTTCTGGACTACCGACTATGCTGTCCACGGTTCTGGCACTACCGGAGCTGTGCAACAGGGATGGGCTCCTTAAGAATGCCTCGGTTCGGGGACTACCGACTATGCTGTCCTTACCCTAGTAGGTCGGGGCTCGCTACCTCGGACTTGCTAGGGATGCGCACTATGATGTATGTATGTGGTACAAGCCGAGGACCCCAATGATATGATGATTATGTTTAAGCATTTAAAAGTATGTTTTTAAATGTTAAGCATCCTTATGTATATGCATTCCATTCATGCATTCATTCATGTTATGCATTATGCTATGCTGCTAAGATTTTTATGCTTACGCTTCATGTTAAGAAATATGCATGAGAGTAAATGATCTATGTCATGATTATGTTAAGAGGATGCTCATATACTATGATAGGAAGTATGCCTATGTTTATACCACGTATTATGTCATGCTAGGAATGTTTATTATGTTATGGTTATACCATGTATTATGCCATGCTAGGAATGCTATTATGTTATGTTTATACCATGTATTATGTCATGTTTATTATGCTATGTTTATACCATGTATTATGCCATGCTTAGAATGGTTACTATGTTTACGTTTATGCCATGTCTCATGCCATGATAAGAATGTTCACGTATGTTTATGATCATGCCATGTCAAGTATATGATAAGTGATTTAAGTTGTTATGTTCTAAGTAGAGCACCAAGTATGTTAATGTTTCATGTGCTCATTATGAGATGATGAATGATTTTTGTGAGTAGGAAAGAGTCTTACTAAGCCTGTGTGCTTATAGTCTTATTTCTTTATACCGCAGATCATTCACGGGGACAATGAGGAAGCAACAGGAGGGCAAGAAATCATGTGTGTGGTAGTGACTTGGCCCAGGAAACCATGTGTTTATCATTATGCTAGATCCTTACTTTGGTCACTTATATGCTTGAATGCTTGAATAATGACTTATGGAACTCTATGATGCGATGTTAAGTATGACATGATATGATGTTTAAGTATGAATGCAATAGGCCGAGTTCCCATGTCATTATGATAAGAATGGTAGTAGGGCATGTATGTATAAGTCTAAATGTCTTATTCCGTTGCCTTATGATGTCTACATGCCCTAAGTATGTTAACGTAATGCCGCTTAATAGAATGAAAAAAAAAAGCGGGCGTTACAGGTTGGTATCAGAGCAGTAACCATCTCACCACACACACATCAAGCCCTCTTGCTGCCGCTTCCATGTAAGTACCTCTTTACATATCTTGTAGTAGTAAGCAATTTTAGAATGTTTTATGGTTCTAGAATATGCAAGTATGAATGATGCTTATGATGAAAAGTACGTTACGATATGTAACGATGAATGATACTTTATTTTCTTTTAGGAATTAAATATTAGAATAATATAGGGGTAGGAAAAGTGGTTACATATTTTAATCACTAGGGTAGAAGAAACCGAGTTGTTTGTGTTTTTCTCTGTGTATATTTGCGAATTGAAAAAGAAATGGTTTTGGTACTGGCTTGGGCAGGTTTAGTACTAACTATGTCATTTTTTTTTCAATTCCAGATGTTGCATGAGAACTACACTGAGAGGTGCCGCGAGCTGATGAACCGGATAGAGGAAGTTGAGTACATTCCGACCCGTGGAATTCAAGGCAACATGGGGTTATTGGATCGACTATTCTGGAAACTGGAGCAGGAAGGGTTTCCAGTCGTGGATGATCATAGGATCGGAGCTCTGCTTCGCTCATTGCCCAATCGGGCGAGAGAGGTTGCTCATCAGATCTGGGGGCAGCACGGATGTCGTCTCTCATACCCGGAATTATGTAAGCAACTTCTTCGCCATGAGTTCCCGGAAGACCTGGGGGACTCGGAGGAGGATCAGGAGATGTTTGAAGAGGACCCGGAGATGTACGAGGAGGATCCCGAGCCGTTTGAGGAGGATCTCGAGAGGTACGAAGAGGATTTCGAGCCGTCCGAAGAGGATCCTGAGATATACGAGGAAGATCCTGAGCCCTTCGAGGAGGATCCCGAGATGCTTGAGATGTTTGAGGAAGACCCGATGAGCGAGGACAATCTCGAGGTGTTTGAAGAAGACCCCGAGATGCTCGAGATGTTTGAGGAAGACCGCGGGATGGTTGGGGAACACCCTGAAGTGGTTGAGGAGGTTCCCGAGATAGAGGAAGAGGATCCGATGGAGACGGTAGAAGATCCTGAGGCAGGCCAAGGAGAGATGAATGAGGGAGTGGCAGTGACTGCTATGATGTTCTTTGTTATGGGTATGGTGGCGGGCCATCTAGCTCACTGAGTGAGGATAGTTTTGTATATAGACTACTAAGACTTGATAAATAAATTTTTAGTGATATAATAAATAAGATCTTATCTAGCCTATAGTAACCACACGACAAATATGGGCTAATACAATTCCTAAACCCAGGTTGAGGACTAATGTTTTGGAAGCATAAGGTGAGTCGGTTTACCCCGAATCACAATAAGTATATGATTATGATGTATGCTTGCAAGTATATCATGGAGTTAACCATGACAATATCACCCACGCTATTTGAGGACATATTGGAAAAACAAGATGGTGATCTGAGTCTCCAGAAAATAAAATAGGAGACCCTCGAAGGAAAGGGTGATGGTTTTCGTATCGACGAAGGGGGGGTACTATACCTTAGGGATCGTCTATGTATTCCTAATGATCTAGAGCTTCGAAGGAAAATACTGACGGAAGCTCACGAAACTTCTTATTTGATGCATCCAGGTTCCACCAAGATGTATCAGGATCTGAAGGAGAGGTTCTGGTGGTCAGGTATGAAGAGGGATGTGGCTCAGCATGTTAGTACTTGCATGACTTGCCAGCAAGTAAAGGCAGAACACCAGCGACCCGGAGGAGTTCTGCAGCCACTCGCGATTCCGGAGTGGAAATGGGAAGACATCTCTATGAATTTTATTTTGGGGCTTCCCAGGACTACGAACGGATATGATGCAATATGGGTAATTGTGGACAGGCTGACAAAGTCTGCTCACTTCTTGGCGATCAAGATGACTTATTCGATTGAACAACTGGCTCAATTATATGTTAAGGAAGTAATTAGGCTTCATGGAGTTCCCAAGACCATCATCTCCGATAGGGATGGTCGCTTTACTTCGCATTTTTGGGAATGCGTTCAGAAGTCTCTCGGCACTAAATTGCGATTTAGCACCGCCTTTCACCCTCAGACTGACGGGCAAACGGAACGGGTGAATCAAATACTAGAAGATATGTTAAGAGCTTGTGCCCTGGATTTCAAGGGAAGTTGGTGTCGATATCCATGCTTAGCGGAATTCGCTTACAATAATAGCTACCAAGCTAATATCGGAATGGCACCTTATGAAGCCTTGTATGGGAGGAGATGTAGGTCTCCGATCTGTTGGTACGAGGGTGGTGAAAAGAAGGAAATGGGGCTCACAACGGATGTTATCGACAGCGCCACCCGAGCTATACAGAATATTCGACAACGGATAGAAACTGCTCAGAGCCGGCAGAAGAGTTATGCCGATGTCCGGCGTAGACCACTAGAATTTAATGTTGGAGATTGGGTATTTCTCAAAGTGGCTCCTATGAAGGGGGTGACAAGATTTGGGAAGAAAGGAAAACTGAGTCCGCGCTATGTGGGGTCGTACCTGATTCTGAAAAGAGTCGGTAAAGTGGCATATGAGCTAGAGCTGCCTCCAGAGATGTCAACCATCCATAACGTATTTCATGTGTCCCTGCATAAAAAGTGTATCCCAAATATGGACCAAGTGATCGAGCCACAGACAGTACAAGTACAAGAGGACCTAAGTTATGAGAGCAGACCCATCCAGATTTTAGATAGGGAAGTCAAGAAGCTGAGGAGTAAGGAGGTACCCTTAGTCAAGGTCCTATGGCAAGGTCAACGGTTCGAAGAAGCTACCTGGGAACGCGAGGACGAGATGAGGCGCAAGTACCCGGAGCTATTCTAAGTTCGAGGACGAACTTTCACGAGGTATGGGGGATTGTAACGACCCGGAAAATTCTCTTAATATTTTCTTAAAATATTAAGCATGTCTAGATAATTTTCCGAGGGATCTAGAAATATTAATGCGAACTTTGGCCTAGAAAATCCATGTTTTCTCATTTAAATTGGAGAAAAAGGGCACTAATGGGTCTTATATGGGATTTTTAGTACTATAATTATTGGTGGATTTTAGGTGAAAATTAGTATAAATATAAAGGGGTTTTAAGGAGAAATATTTACATAATTATGGGGGAATTTTTAAGGGATTTTCGAAATTTATAGAAAATAAATAAAAATAAAATAGAAAAATTAGTGCATGGACCAAGGATTTGAACCTTGGACCTCTTGTACAACCATGTATGCTTTAACTAACTCACCTAGCAAGGGATTTCTATGAGGAAATGAAGTGGATATAGGTTAAGGCTTCGAAGAAGATGATGGGTCATGAAGAGACTCTTCATTTGCCTCCTTGATGAGTTATAAAGAGGGGGGTTTGGGAGTTACTTCTTCCTTCCATCAATTGCATTTTCTTCATCCTCCTCCCCTCATCCTAGCCGAAACCTCAAGGAGAGGTTCTCCCTTGGAAAACTCCACAAGAAGGTCTCATCACCAAGATCTAAAGGTTTTCCAAGGCTACAAGGGCAAAGGGGTTCAAGTGTCCAAAGGATTTGCAATTTTCTACTCTTTTAAGGTCTAAAAATCAAGATCAACCAAGGTAAGACTCCCTCACCTGTGGTATAATAGTTCCTTATGATTTTCATGATTTTTAGCATAATATAAGGTTTGGTGTTGGGTTTTGATGTTGAGAAAAATCATGTTTAGACCCTTATGACTTTCGGCCACCAAGGTTTTGGGGTCCATGATGATGTTAAAAATCTTGATTATGCTTTCTAAGGTGTTCTCATGATGTTTAGAGAATAAATATAATTTATGGGAATTTTTAGAGTACCCTAAGACCCCTTAGGGTTGGGTACCATTATAGGGATTTTCATGGCTAGAGTTGGATTTAACCTTTCACTCATGAATCTTGTGTACCCTTATGGTACAAAGGGAGGTGGAAGGGATTTATGTGAAATTTTTACAAGGTTTTGTGACCTTATGGGGTTCGTCCAAGAAGGGCCTAGGGCCAAGGGTTAGGGGCTTACCTCAAATAAGGGCCCTAATGACCCTATGGTACGGTATGGTGAATGTTTAATGGTTGATTGGGGATGTTAATGGAATTTTTCCATGCACCCATGTCTTATTAGGTTTCGACCAGCCCTAGGAAGGGGGCCTAAAGGTTAGGGTTAACCCTAATCATGAGCCCTAATGGCTCCCTATGGTCTTATAGGTAATGTATGGTTGTTCCTTTACCTTATGCTATCTCACATGTTTATGGAATTGATGGAACTCCTCCCTATAGGTTTCGGCCAAGCCATGTATCTGGGGTTTGGGGTGGAGTAAGGTTCAAAGAATGATGGTTTATGCTTATCATGAAGTATATATATATATATATATATATATATAGGTCCAAGCATGTGGTAGAACTCATGTTACCTATAACCCTAACCTTAAACACCATGTTTTATGTTGTATGTTATGATTTGGATGCCATGTTTAATAGGGTTTATTATGAATGTCTTATGTTTTATGCCATGCACTTGGATAGTAGGTAGCAGGTTTATGGAAGTCCTACCTATGTAGGCTTAGGTTATGTAGAGATCCATGCTATGTTATATGCTCATGTTATGTTAAGAACCATGCTATGATATTGTATATGTTCATGATAAGAACGATGTCATGATAAGCCTGTTATATTTATGTTATGATAAGAATGATGCATGCCATGTTTATGAAAGAAGATGCATACCATGTTTATGAATGAGGATAATGCCCATGCCTTCCAGGCATCATGATGCTATGTAATAAGTATGAACGATGAAAGGACAAGCATGTGTTAAGTCATGTTTTATGTAACATGGTTATGCTATGAATGTCTTATGGGTGATGAAACATGTAAAGTATTTTACTTTATGAATGGGCTTGTACCGGACCGAAGTATGGGTCTAAGGGATGGGCACCTTAAGAACGCCCTGGTTCTGAACTACCGACTATGCTGTCCACGGTTCTGGCACTACCGGAGCTGTGCAACAGGGATGGGCTCCTTAAGAACGCCTCGGTTCGGGGACTACCGACTATGCTGTCCTTACCCTAGTAGGTCGCGGCTCGCTACCTCGGACTTGCTAGGGATGCGCGCTATGATGTATGTATGTGGTACAAGCCGGGGACCCCATTGATATGATGATTATGTTTAAGCATTTAAAAGTATGTTTTTAAAAGTTAAGCATCCTTATGTATATGCATTTCACTCATGCATTCATTCATGTTATGCATTATGTTATGCTGCTAAGATTTTTATGCTTACGCTTCATGTTAAGAAATATGCATGAGAGTAAATGATC
Source organism: Boesenbergia rotunda (assembly GCA_024364735.1). Classification (NCBI taxonomy): domain Eukaryota; kingdom Viridiplantae; phylum Streptophyta; class Magnoliopsida; order Zingiberales; family Zingiberaceae; genus Boesenbergia; species Boesenbergia rotunda. Next base: position 443,030 of record JAGFNQ010009386.1, on the reverse strand, counting down.
TATGTCATGATTATGTTAAGAGGATGCTCATATACTATGATAGGAAGTATGCCTATGTTTATACCACGTATTATGCCATGCTAGGAATGTTTATTATGTTATGGTTATACCATGTATTATGCCATGTTTATTATGCTATGTTTATACCATGTATTATGCCATGCTTAGAATGGTTACTATGTTTACGTTTATGCCATGTCTCATGCCATGATAAGAATGTTCACGTATGTTTATGATTATGCCATGTCAAGTATATGATAAGTGATTTAAGTTGTTATGTTCTAAGTAGAGCACCAAGTATGTTAATGTTTCATGTGCTCATTATGAGATGATGAATGATTTTTGTGAGTAGGAAAGAGTCTTACTAAGCCTGTGTGCTTATAGTCTTATTTCTTTATACCGCAGATCATTCACGGGGACAATGAGGAAGCAACAGGAGGGCAAGAAATCATGTGTGTGGTAGTGACTTGGCCCAGGAAACCATGTGTTTATCATTATGCTAGAACCTTACTTTGGTCACTTATATGCTTGAATGCTTGAATAATGACTTATGGAACTCTATGATGCGATGTTATGTATGACATGATATGATGTTTAAGTGTGAAGGCAATAGGCCGAGTTCCCATGTCATTATGATAAGAATGGTAGTAGGGCATGTATGTATTAGTCTAAAACTCTTATTCCGCTGCCTTATAATGTCTACATGCCCTAAGTATGTTAACGTAATGCCGCTTAATGGAAAGAAAAAAAAAGCGGGCGTTACAAAGGTAGTCTCTACTACTCCATATGAGACGTGGAATAGTAAGAAACCTCATTTATCTCACCTAAAGATATGGGGTTGTCCTACTTATGTAAAGCGGACTGTATCAGACAAATTGGATGCTAAGTCTGATAAATGTCTATTTATTGGATACCCTAAGGAAACGAAGGGTTACCAATTCTATCATCCCTTGGAACAAAAGGTGTTTGTTTCAAGGCATGCTGTATTTCTAGAAAAAGAATTTCTTTTATAAGAAAACAGTGGGAGTAGCATTGAACTTGAAGAAGTTCAAGAAACTCCAATAGACATTACAGAGACACCAAGTCTAGACCCACAACCAATAACTCATAATGATGAGCTATTAGTTGAACCTAAAACAACACCACTTCTTCGTAGGTCTGATAGGACACGCAATATTCCAGAGAGATACGGATTTCCCATAAGTGAATCGAACGATGTGTTACTCATTAACAATGACGAACCTATCAGTTATGAAGATGTTCTGAAAAATTCAGAAAGGGATAAGTGTCTTGAAGCCATGAAGTCGGAAATGGATTCCATGTGCAAAAATCAAGTATGGGACTTGGTTAACCCACCTGAAGGGATTAAGCCCATAGGGTGCAAGTGGGTTTTCAAGAAGAAAACCGACATGGAAGGTAATGTTGTTACCTTTAAGGCTAGATTAGTGGCAAAAGGATATCGTCAGAAATAAGGAATTGATTATGACGAAACCTATTCGCCAGTAGCTATGCTTAAATCCATTCGGATGCTCCTGGCCATAGCAGCTCATTATGATTATGAGATATGACAAATGGATGTGAAAACAGCTTTCCTTAATGGAAACCTGCTTGAGGATGTATACATGCTACAATCTAAAGGTTTCACATCAGTTAATAAAACCAAGTATGCAAGCTTCGACGATCCATATATGGATTAAAGCAAGCATCCAGGAGTTGGAATATCCGTTTTGATGAGACAATCAAAGAGTTTGATTTCTCACAAAATCCTGACGAACCTTGTGTGTACAAGAATGTTAGTGGGAGTGCAGTCGTATTCCTAGTGTTATATGTCGATGACATATTACTTATAGGAAACGATATATCAGTCTTACAATCAGTTAAAATTTGGTTGTCCAAAACTTTCTCCATGAAAGACCTGGGAGAAGCAACCTATATCCTTGGGATTAGAATCTATAGAGATAGATTAAAACGATTGCTTGGTCTTTCGTAGTCTACATATATAGACCGAGTGCTAGAAAGGTTTAGCATGTCGGAATCCAAGAAAGGTTACCTTCCCATCAGGCATGGGATCAACCTTTCGAAGTCTATGTGTCCGCGCACAGAAGACGAGAGGATTTGCATGAATAAGATTCCTTATGCATCCGCGATAGGATCTATCATGTATGCTATGTTATGTACTAGGCCCGATGTATCGTGTGCTCTGAGCGTCACAAGTAGATACCAGTCTGATCCAGGAATGGATCATTGGGCGGCTGTCAAGACAATCCTCAAGTACTTGAGAAGAACTAAGGATGTGTTCCTAATATATGGAGAAGATGATATGATAATACGTGAGTATACAGATGCTAGTTTCCAGAGAGACAAGGATGACTCCAAATCTCAGTCCGGATACGTATTTATTTTGAATGGAGGCGCAATAAGTTGGAAGAGTTCCAAGCAAGACACCGTAGCAGTTTCTACCACGGAAGCGGAATATATTGCAGCTTCGGAAGCAGCAAAGGAATCAGTCTGGATCAAGAAATTTGTCTCAGAACTTGGTGTGGTTCCAACCATTGATGAAGCAATACCGGTTTATTACGAAAACAATGGAGCTATTGCACAAGCGAAGGAACCAAGGTCTCATTAGCGATCCAAACATGTGCTTCGCCGCTATCATCTGATCAGAGAGATTATAAGTAGGAATGATAGACAAATTGAGAAAATTCCCAATGAAAGGAATTTAGCGGATCCTTTAACTAAGGCCTTGCCTCAAAGCAAGTTTGAGGGTCATGTTAGAGCCTGTGGTATTGGATACCGTAGCGATTGGCATTAGGCCAAGTGAGAGTTTGTTAGTGATATGAGAAAAGTGTCCTAAGGCAATCGCCTTATGATTGTAATCATTTATTTTAATAAATGAATATTCACTATTTGAGTATACATGTTTATATATCTTAAACTCATTTACTGAATGTCCGCAATACAATTCACAGCATGAGAGAATTTATTATGAATTCACAACTAGTGATTATCTCTACATGTGCAATTGTGAAGTATTGAAATTGTCCCTAGTCGATGAATTGATAAATACGGACACTATCAATACTGTTGAGACTAGCATGGGTTATTCTCTACTCAGCTGATTCTCACTGGATGGTGACATTGGGATATCCGGAGATAAACATGAATGCTAGTTAAGGGAACTAGTTCATTGGAGTGACTGGCTGTAAAACTTCATATGGTAGTGTATATATAGATATGTCAATGAAGTTCTTACTACAGCTTAAGTGCGATGTTCCTTTGACTTGCGATGTTCAAGTCATCTTGGTCATGGAGACTTATACTTTGACATCTTAAGCAAGCATCTCCAAGGAGGTGTGGACCCAGGATGATTGGGTATAAGATGAAGTGCCCGAAGATGTTTGAACAGCCTACAAAGAATTCACCACTCCTTGCGAGGAGATGTATACCCAAGGCCTATCATCGGATTGTTACTTAAAGCCTCTGGCCAGAGCATGACATGTTCAGAGTATGAATCTCTTAAATACATGAGAGTAATTAGAATCCGTAGGACGAGAAAACGTTACTTGGGCTAGGTGTGACGTAGTCAGCCTAGTGGGGACTTACACACATAGACCATTGTAACACCCCAAAAATATTATGAAATATTATCATGGAATATTATGAAATATTATGAATTCATGAATATGAAATATTATGAAATTTATGAAATATTATCATGGAATATTATGAAATATTATGAATTTATGAATATGAAATATTATGAAATTCATGAAATATTATCATGGAATATTATGAAATATTATGAATTCATGAATATGAAATATTATGAAATTCATGAAACATAATTATTACTATGAAATTTCATGATGGGCTTGGCTTAATGGGCTTGGATGTGGATTAGTGCAAAGTGTGATAAAAAGGGAAATGAAGAAAGGAGGAAGCAAGGATTGAACCTTGAACCTCCTAGTTGCACTAATCATGTCATAGCCAATGAACCAAGCCATGTTACTTGTTGGGAGAATAAGAAACATGCTTGTTAAAGCGAGGGAAGTGAAGAGACATGTCTCTTCATGAGAAGAGTATAAATAAGAGAGGGAGAAAGAAGTTACCTTTCTTCTTCTTCTTCCCCCACTTCAATTTTCGAAAACTAGAGTCTTCTTCCCCACTTCAAATTTCGAAAAGTGCACCCTAGGGTTCTAACCCTAGGAAATTGGAAGGATAAAGGAACCCTTTAAGGTTCTTGCCCTCTACTAGGGCCAAGAGTGCTAGAGAAGGCTAACAAGGGAAACACTCACCTTCTTATTCTTCAAGGGTACCCTAAGGAGTAAGAGAAGGAAAAATTCAAGCGAAAGGATGTAAGTATCCCCTCGCCTGCAGTGTAATGGTTATTGTATGTTTTCTCCTTGTTGGTTTCGAAAATGGGGATCTCCCCCTTGAATGAGTTTCGGCCACCCCCCTAGGGGAAGACTTTTGGTTACTTTTTGTTACATAAGTAAACCCCTTAGCACTTAGGGTATATGTGTATGTTGTATCCTTCAATATGTTGTGAACAAAACCTAGGGTTTTGTTCTTGTATAGGGTTCGGCCACTTCCAAAGGGAAGTCTTTGGCTACTCTTTGATACATGAGAGGAACCCTTGGGACTTAGAGTATACACATATGTTGTGACCCTTCATTTTGTGATGACAAAAACTAAGGTTTAGGGTTTGGATGGGTTTCGGCCAAAGCATGGAACTAGGGTTAGTGAGGGTTGGATTATCCTATAATATATTCATGCTTAGTATATGGTATGATGTTGTATACAAGGTGTTTGTATAAATGTCTGTGTGAATGTTTCATTGCAAAAATCCTAATTCTTCCCTACCCTTGAGTTTCGGCCACCCCCCTAAGATTAGGGTTTGTGAAGGTTAAACTACCCTATGAGATATGCTTATGTTTGGGGATAATTATATGTATATGCATGTGGTGTCTAAATGAAATGTTTGATTTGAAACATTAATTGTTAGCATGCTACCACTTCCTATGATAGGTATATGCAGGTGGTGTTTGTATGAAATGTTTGATTTGAAACCTTAATTGTTAGCATGCTACCACTTCCTATGATATGAGTATGATCTATGTGACCAAATCTTGTCATATCTAAAGTATGTTTAAGTGGTGGAATTATGATGTATGTATGAGCATGTCTTATGGCCCATGGGGCACCCTTATGAGATTGCATGTGATATGTATGATGAAATGCTTGAAAGGATACTCCACTAAGTATGGGATCAAGAACACCCTTATGTTGTGAGGTGTGTCCCTATGGGATCAGAAACACCCTGGAAAAGTGGGTGTCCCTTGAGCAGTGAATTTGGAGTACTCCTTAGCATATATGTAAAGACATGATAAGTATTTTACTTTGTAAGTTGTGTACCCGACTCGTAAGGGGGTCGTTAAACAAATCCGGGGTGCATGTTAACTTAAGGTCATGGCTCCGGTAGGACGTAAGGGTCCTGCTCTAATGGGATTGGTGGCTCGCTACCCCAACTCATTAGGGAACGCGCATCATGTGGTACACAGCTGGGCCCAATATGATATGGATGTATTTTTAAGTAATACCATTATGGAATTATTTTGAAAACATTCATTGAAAACATTTATTATATGTGATGGGTATGCTTAAAATACTATATATTGTAGGCTTAGAAACTTGATGTTTAGTATGCTATGATGAACTCATGCTTATGACTTATTATGTGTACATGTTGTATGCTTTCGTATGGATTTTGCGAGTAGGACCGGATCTTTACTAAGCATTTGTGCTTACTAGTTTATGTGTTATCTTATGTTGCAGATAAGGGTAAGGAACACTTAAACTAAAGGAAGAGGCAGGAGGCTGAAGATGTGTGGGGTGGTGGCTCGGGAAAGGACTTTTATATCTACTTTATTATGCTCATGTTTATGTTCCTTGATAATGAATGTTAGTGACTAGGATTGATATTGCATGATAGTGATTACCCTTGGATGTCTTTTATACTTGATTATGTTATGAGTTGCATTACTGGTGAACTTATCATGTTATAGAATGACTCTGATAGTTTAAACAAGCATGCTTAGTCTTTAGTCCTTGCATTGTTGTTTTAATGTATGCTAGAAGATAGAAAAAAAAATATTATTATATGATTGACTCTTACATAACCCCGCCCCGAGAGTAGATATAAGGGCGGGCATTACAGGTTTGTATCAGAGCAGGTTTCCCCTCCACCACACACACATCAATCTTCATCCTGCCGCTTCCAAGTAAGAGATCCTAACCTCGCTTTACTTTATTTCATGTACAGTAAGTGATGATATATATAGAGGTGATTTATGCTTGCACAATATAGAGATGATTTATGCTTGCATAACAAGAAAAAGTAGCATTAATTCTCATGTAGCTTATTTATCACCTGTATGATAGATATGGCTAGAGGGCGTAGCAATCGGGGTAATGAGACAGCACCCCCACCTAATATGATGCAAGTGATTACAGACCTGCAGCGTCAGGTCACTGAACAACAACAGATAATAAACACTCTGATGACCCAGCAGGGGAACACTGCAACCCCGCAGGGAAGTCAGAATGTGATACCTACTGAGCCTCCAACTGCACAGGCACCCCCGGACACTCCGGTCCGAGGAGTCCGACAGGAGGCCTATCTGATTCAGTGGCAGAGACTTAAGCCGGAAAAGTTCTCGGGCACCTGCGAGCCCTGGGATGCCCAGGCCTGGCTCAAGACAGTTGAGAGCACAGTGGAATTATTAGACTGGCCCGAGCATGAGAAAATTAAATGTGTCTCGTTCTGCCTCACTGGCGACGCCAGGATGTGGTGGGAACGGGTAAAAGCTAGAAGGTCAGTGGACCAGATGAAGTGGAAGGACTTCGAGTCCGAATTTCTGGAAGAATTCTTTAATATGCGAGTCACAAACAGGCACTTTGATGAGTTCACTGAATTCCGGCAGGGAAATCTCTCAGTCAACGATGCCGTTAAGCAATTCAACCGACTGGCACGATTATGTCCAGAGCTGGTCAGTACGGAGAAAGAAAGGGTCAGATTGATGCTCAAGATGCTCAGGCCTGAGATAGCTCTGAATGTGGCCGGCGGCGTTAATAGGCCCCAGACTGCGGAAGAGCTGTTCAGCAGCGCCCTTATTACCGAGCATTATCTAAAGAATATTAACCAGCAAAGCCAACCACTGACCGCCAGTAAGGGTCAGAATCAGTCGGGAGGTCAGAAACCTCAGAATAGCAACCCCCACTGGAAAAAGAACTACAACGGAAAGAGGAAGCCATGGGATAAATCTGCCAGTGGTACAGGAGGCAAGAAGCCTACATATCCCATATGTGCCACTTGTGGGAAGAGGCACCTCGGGACATGCCTCTTAGGCGCTAGGAGATGCTACACCTGCGGGAAGGAAGGACACATGGCCAGAGAGTGTCCTACTGCAGCCAAAGCACCTCAACCGCAGCATGCCCAATACAAAGGTGCTCATCCCCAGTTACACCAGATGCAGGCAGCTATTGATGGTACTCCTATATACCAGGGGAGATTAGAGGCCCCGCCTACCACGACAAATGCCAGGGTTTTCTCTCTTACGAAAGAAGACGTGGCGACAGCCTCCACCGTTGTCACAGGTCAGATATTTATTTGCAGTCAGTATGCTACTGCTTTATTTGACACTGGGGCAACACATTCGTTTATCTCTATGCATTATGCCAAAAGAAATGATATGTCACTGCAAGATTTACACTGCAACTTTTTGACAACACTGCCCTCGGGAGAGGTGATGCCCTCTACCCAAATGCTACGTGCCGCACCAATCAGAATTGCAGATAGGGAACTCTACTGCGACATGATAGTGCTTGATATGCCAGATTATGATGTGATATTGGGCATGGATTTCTTAAACAAATACGGCGCCTCTATTGAGTGTTGTAAACGAAGAGTTATCTTCCGACCTGAGGCAGGAATTCTATTTGAATTTAATGGAGAGCCGAAGAAGAGGACAAGCAAATTCCTATCGGCTCTGAAAGCGAGGAAGATGTTAGAAAATGGATGCTCTGGATTTCTAGCTCATGTGGTTGATACCAGTCCTACAGAGGACCCGAAGCTAGAAGATGTCAAAATTGTATGCAATTACCCAGAGGTATTTCCCGATGACTTACCAGGGTTAGCACCTGAAGGGGATATAGAATTTGCAATTGAGTTGGTTCCGGGACTAACCCCGTTTCTAAGGCACCGTACCGTATGGCGCCGACGGAATTAAAAGAATTACAGGGACAGTTATAGGAGCTGCTTGACAAGGGACTCATCCGCCCTAGTCATTCTCCCTGGGGAGCTCCCGTACTGTTCGTGAAAAAGAAGGATGGCTCGATGCGAATGTGTATCGACTATCGAGCGCTGAACAACGTGACTATCAAGAACAGGTACCCTCTACCTAGGATAGATGACCTGTTCGATCAATTGAAGGGAGCCACGGTTTTCTCTAAGATTGACCTGAGATCTGGTTATCACCAAGTCAGGGTGAAAAAGGAGGATATACCGAAGACGGCTTTCCAAACCAGATACGGACATTATGAGTTCGTAGTGATGCCATTTGGAGTTACCAATGCGCCAGCTATGTTTATGGATTTAATGAATCGGGTATTCTCGGCATTCCTCGACAGATTTGTGATCGTCTTTATCGACGATATCCTTATATATTCGAGAACTCCCGAAGAACATGCTGAGCACCTGAGTAGAGTACTACAGATTCTTCAGAAGGAACAACTGTATGCTAAATTTTCCAGATGCGAGTTCTGGCTCGATCAAGTATCATTCTTGGGACATGTTATCTCCAAGGAAGGAGTAATGGTGGACCCAATTAAAATCGAAGCTGTGAGTAACTGGACCAGACCCAAGAATGCCAGCGAAATCAGAAGTTTCCTCGGGCTAGCCGGCTATTACAGAAAATTCGTAGAGAACTTCTCTCGGATTGCAGCCCCTATGACAGCTCTTACAAAGAAGGACAAGAAATATGTATGGACCGAGGAATGTGAGAAGAGCTTTACGGAACTGAAAAGGAGGCTGACTAGCGCTCCAATATTGACTCTTCCCGAGAGCGATATGGGCTTCAATATGTACAGCGACGCATCCAAACTTGGACTCGGAGCTGTGCTTATGCAAAATGGGAAGGTAATTGCCTATGCCTCTAGGCAACTGAAGGAACATGAAAGAAACTACCCTACCCATGACTTAGAGTTAGCGGCGTTGGTCTTTGCACTAAAAATATAGAGGCACTATCTATATGGAACCCAGTGTAAAGTTTATACAGATCACCAGAGTCTGCGGTATTTCTTCACCCAGAAAGATCTGAATATGAGACAGCGCAGATGGCTTGAATTGGTCAAGGATTATGACTGTGAAATCCTGTACCATCCGGGAAAAGCCAACAAGGTAGCCGATGCTCTCAGTAGAAAATCATGTGCTGCTTTGATATCTTTATCGGCCTTGTCACAACCCTTAGGGGAAGAAATTATGAATTACGGGATTGAGATCATATCAGGACAGCTGTCCACCCTAATGATTGCGCCGACATTGTTCGGCGATATTCTGGAAAAGCAGAATCATGATCCGAGTCTTCAGAGAATCAAGCAAGAGGTTCTCGAAGGCAAGGACGATGGATTTAGGATTTCAGACAGCGGAGTTTTATATCTTCGGGACCGATTATGTGTTCCCGACGACTCTGACTTACGAACAAGAATCCTAGAGGAAGCTCACGGAACACCTTATGCGATGCATCCTGGGTCTACCAAGATGTATCAAGATCTGAAGAGCAAGTTTTGGTGGTCCGGTATGAAGCGGGATGTAGCCCACTATGTCAGTATGTGTTTGACCTGCCAGAGGGTCAAAGCAGAACACCAGAGGCCTGGAGGAGTTTTGCAACCCCTGTCTATCCCCGAGTGGAAATGGGAAGACATCTCCATGGATTTCATCTCTGGGCTGCCTAGAACGACGAACGGATATGATGGTATATGGATTATTGTGGACAGGCTAACCAAGTCTGCCCATTTTCTGGCTATCAGGATGACCTACTCGGTAGAGCAGTTGGCTCAACTGTACGTCAAAGAAATTATCCGACTGCACGGGGTTCCCAAGACCATTATCTCTGATAGGGATGGTCGATTTACTTCAGATTTTTGGGGACACGTACAGAAGACTCTCGGTACGAAACTAAAATTTAGCACTGCCTTTCACCCCCAAACTGACGGGCAGACTGAAAGAGTAAACCAGATATTAGATGAAATGCTACGAGCTTGTGCCTTAGACATCAAGGGAAGCTGGTGCCGATACCTGAGCCTGGCAGAGTTTGCTTATAACAACAGTTATCAGGCTACTATCGGGATGGCACCGTACGAAGCACTGTACGGAAGAAAATGTAGATCTCCTATATGTTGGCATGAGAGTGGTGAAAAGAAGGAGATGGGACTCCAGACTGATATTATAGATGAAACCACTCAGGCTATAAAGAATATTCGCCAGAGAATAGAGACTGCTCAGAGTCGGCAGAAAAGCTACGTTGATAAGCGACGCAGACCACTAGAGTTTGAGATTCAGTACTCCTTAAAGTGGCCCCTATGAAAGGGGTGATGAGATTCGGGAAGAGAGGAAAACTGAGTCCGAGATATGTGGGACCGTATCGGATCCTGAAACGGGTAGGCAAAGTGGCCTACGAACTGGAGTTACCGCCAGAAATTTCGGCTATCCACAATGTCTTCCATGTATCAAAGCTCAGGAAATGTACCTCTGATGTGAATCAGATGATAGAGCCCCAACCAGTACAAGACCAAGAGAACCTAAGTTCCGAACGCCGACCTATTCAGATCCTAGATCGGGAAGTCAAAAAGCTAAGGAACAAGGAAGTACCCTTAGTAAAGGTTCTGTGGCGGAACGAACAATTCGAAGAAGCCACATGGGAACGAGAGGAGGCAATAGGATTAAAGTATCCGGAATTATTTTAAAGTTCAGGACGAACTTTTTATAAGGTATGGAGGACTGTAACACCCCAAAAATATTATGAAATATTATGAATTCATGAATATGAAATATTATGAAATTTATGAAATATTATCATGGAATATTATGAAATATTATGAATTCATGAATATGAAATATTATAAAATTCATGAAATATTATGAAATATTATGAATTCATGAATATGAAATATTATGAAATTCATGAAACATAATTATTACTATGAAATTTCATGATGGGCTTGGCTTAATGGGCTTGGATGTGGATTAGTGCAAAGTGTGATAAAAAGGGAAATGAAGAAAGGAGGAAGCAAGGATTGAACCTTGAACCTCCTAGTTGCACTAATCATGTCATAGCCAATGAACCAAGCCATGTTACTTGTTGGGAGAATAAGAAACATGCTTGTTAAAGCGAGGGAAGTGAAGAGACATGTCTCTTCATGAGAAGAGTATAAATAAGAGAGGGAGAAAGAAGTTACCTTTCTTCTTCTTCTTCCCCCACTTCAATTTTCGAAAACTAGAGTCTTCTTCCCCACTTCAAATTTCGAAAAGTGCACCCTAGGGTTCTAACCCTAGGAAATTGGAAGGATAAAGGAACCCTTTAAGGTTCTTGCCCTCTACTAGGGCCAAGAGTGCTAGAGAAGGCTAACAAGGGAAACACTCACCTTCTTATTCTTCAAGGGTACCCTAAGGAGTAAGAGAAGGAAAAATTCAAGCGAAAGGATGTAAGTATCCCCTCGCCTGTAGTGTAATAGTTATTGTATGTTTTCTCCTTGTTGGTTTCGAAAATGGGGATCTCCCCCTTGAATGAGTTTCGGCCACCCCCCTAGGGGAAGACTTTTGGTTACTTTTTGTTACATAAGTAAACCCCTTAGCACTTAGGGTATATGTGTATGTTGTATCCTTCAATATGTTGTGAACAAAACCTAGGGTTTTGTTCTTGTATAGGGTTCGGCCACTTCCAAAGGGAAGTCTTTGGCTACTCTTTGATACATGAGAGGAACCCTTGGGACTTAGAGTATACACATATGTTGTGACCCTTCATTTTGTGATGACAAAAACTAAGGTTTAGGGTTTGGATGGGTTTCGGCCAAAGCATGGAACTAGGGTTAGTGAGGGTTGGATTATCCTATAATATATTCATGCTTAGTATATGGTATGATGTTGTATACAAGGTGTTTGTATAAATGTCTGTGTGAATGTTTCATTGCAAAAACCCTAATTCTTCCCTACCCTTGAGTTTCGGCCACCCCCCTAAGATTAGGGTTTGTGAAGGTTAAACTACCCTATGAGATATGCTTATGTTTGGGGATAATTATATGTATATGCATGTGGTGTCTAAATGAAATGTTTGATTTGAAACATTAATTGTTAGCATGCTACCACTTCCTATGATAGGTATATGCAGGTGGTGTTTGTATGAAATGTTTGATTTGAAACCTTAATTGTTAGCATGCTACCACTTCCTATGATATGAGTATGATCTATGTGACCAAATCTTGTCATATCTAAAGTATGTTTAAGTGGTGGAATTATGATGTATGTATGAGCATGTCTTATGGCCCATGGGGCACCCTTATGAGATTGCATGTGATATGTATGATGAAATGCTTGAAAGGATACTCCACTAAGTATGGGATCAAGAACACCCTTATGTTGTGAGGTGTGTCCCTATGGGATCAGAAACACCCTGGAAAAGTGGGTGTCCCTTGAGCAGTGAATTTGGAGTACTCCTTAGCATATATGTAAAGACATGATAAGTATTTTACTTTGTAAGTTGTGTACCCGACTCGTAAGGGAGTCGTTAAACAAATCCGGGGTGCATGTTAACTTAAGGTCATGGCTCCGGTAGGACGTAAGGGTCCTGCTCTAATGGGATTGGTGGCTCGCTACCCCAACTCATTAGGGAACGCGCATCATGTGGTACACAGCTGGGCCCAATATGATATGGATGTATTTTTAAGTAATACCATTATGGAATTGTTTTGAAAACATTCATTGAAAACATTTATTATATGTGATGGGTATGCTTAAAATACTATATACTGTAGGCTTAGAAACTTGTTGTTTAGTATGCTATGATGAACTCATGCTTATGACTTATTATGTGTACATGTTGTATGCTTTCGTATGGATTTTGCGAGTAGGACCGGATCTTTACTAAGCATTTGTGCTTACTAGTTTATGTGTTATCTTATGCTGCAGATAAGGGTAAGGAACACTTAAACTAAAGGAAGAGGCAGGAGGCTGAAGATGTGTGTGGTGGTGGCTCGGGAAAGAAGGACTTTTATATCTACTTTATTATGCTCATGTTTATGTTCCTTGATAATGAGTGTTAGTGACTAGGATTGATATTGCATGATAGTGATTACCCTTGGATGTCTTTTATACTTGATTATGTTATGAGTTGCATTACTGGTGAACTTATCATGTTATAGAATGACTCTGATAGTTTAAACAAGCATGCTCAGTCTTTAGTCCTTGCATTGTTGTTTTAATGTATGCTAGAAGATAGAAAAAAAAATATTATTATATGATTGACTATTACGTAACCCCGCCCCGAGAGTAGATATAAGGGCGGGCGTTACAACCATGTCCTGAACCAAGTGGGTATAAGATGGTGAAGGGAATAGGGCACGATTCATTATAGCTGCTGAAGGGTTTCAGAATTGTTTCTGAGGTCAACCGTTGATCTTTCGATTAATTGGGGATCATGATGTACTACTAGGTGCCACTCATGATCGTTCTATAATTGATTAATTATAGAAGGCCAACATAAATCGAAAGCCTATTTAGTCACGCACACTACGAGTAATCCGAGGCATTTAAAACGGGTTGAAAATTAGATTTTCCAATCAAGAGAGATTAGGTTTGGTTAAGCCAAACGATAAGTCGAATCTGAATTTTTCAGAGACGCATCGAAAGCGTAAAATGGCTAAGTCTTTTGAAGACTTAATAGATGAATTAAATTAGTTTAATTCATTGGGGCGTGGCTTGGATGGGCCGGCCAATGAGGGTCTCCATCCTCTTTGCTTGGCCGGCCACAACAATGGGAGAGAACCAAGTTTTTGGCTCAAATTATAAAATAAACCAAGTGTGGTTTGTTTTATAAAATTATGGATGATATAAATTTTTATATAATAAACCAAGGTTTGGTTTATTTTTCATGGAAATTAAAATGAACCATGGATTGGTTTATTTTATTTTATAAAATCAATCATGGATTGATTTACCATGATAAGAAAATTTATTCCATACGAAAAAAGGAGACTTGGTCGGTTTTTATCATGAATTAAAATATGATAAAACTTGGCATGATGGAATAAGTCATAGAAAATTTATTCCATAAGAAAAAAGAGACTTGGCGGTTGAGAGGCCACTATATAAAGGACCCAAGGCAAGGCTTGAAAATCAATCGAAGTATTCTTGCCTTGGCTCTCTCCCTCTCCTCCCTTCTTTCTCTTGGCCGGCCACAAGGCTCTTCTCCCTTCTTCTTGTCGTGAGCCCAAGGAGAAGCACCGAGGCGACAAAGTTCTTCCGTTGGGACGATCTTCCTCTTCGGCCATTATCACCTTGGGATTGGGCTCAAGTCATCTTCCTCCTTCTCGCCGAAATTCTGATTCTAGCCAACCTTGGTAGTGAGTTTTTCCGATGTGATTACTTCTCTCTTGGTTTTTCTTGTCGCGTTCTCGAAGAATCTAGTAGTTCTCGAGAACACGAAACTCGTGGCTTTGCGAAGTCATCCCGAAGATACTCGGCGTGGACGCGAATAGAGGCGGAGCTTCCGAGGGATGCTTACGGTTGGATCTCGTCCCTTCCTTCGAGTTACGCGAGGTAATACGTAAATTAGTTTACGTTTCTGCAAAATTTTAAATATATGATCATCTCTACACAAGATAAAGTTGCATGCTTAGATGTGTGATTAAATAATTTAAGAAATTATTTATGCTAAACCTTCCGCTGCACGTAATTAATTTTAAAATTACGAACCCGCATCCATGTCAACATGCACCCGATCCCAACACCCCCGTCAACTCCGAGCCCAATTCTAGAGGGATAAGCGCTGACCGAGCATCAGATGAGAGTTCTCGGATCCGAAGGCACGTGTCAGGCGCCCCCAACGTCCCGGGCGCCCCCAGGAGTGCTATAAAAGGGGCTCGACCCCTAAGGCTTCACAATCAACGTTTCCGACACCTCTACGCTCTTCGACTCAAGCGCTCTGCTCCGAAAACCTCCAATCTCGAGATTCAAGCGCTGACGACGACCCTCTGCTTGGAAGTACGATCCACACCGGGCGTCAGTAACGAAGAGTCTAATTTTATTTACTGCACTACAACTTTAACATTTTCTGTAAACATTTGCGCACATATAGAATTGCCCACAGTAAACGGTCAAGGACCGTGGGCCTTGGAGTAAGAGCCGACCGCGACTCCGAACCAAGTAAAAGTGCTTGAGTTCTTGTGTTGTGTTTATTTAAATTTCTGCTGCGCATTCTCTTTTCAAATCCGAAACGCTTTCACGATATTCACCCCCCCCCTCTATCATGTTTTCTCGATCCAACAAGTGGTATCAGAGCGGGGAAGCTCAAATTTGGTGCAACCACCAATTTGAGAGTTTTTTGGATTTTTCTTCGAATTTTTTAATTTCTTTTTTCGATCGAACTCTTGTCGATAATCGAGGTTGGTGCAACACCACTCGATAATTTCTTTTAATATCTTATTACCGCACTGCTAATCTAAGACCAAGTCTTGGGATAGTTTCTTTTTGTTATTATTTCAGTAATTACTAAATGGTCATGCAAGAAGGGTTCAGTACAGCCAGACCACCACTTTTTAGTGGGGAGGATTTCTCCTACTGGAAGAGTCAGATGGAAGTCCACTTGAAAACTCAGGTGGACATGTGGATAATAATCCAATCTGGACTGGATATCCCAAAGAACGTTGAAGGAGTGCCACAATCATACACCGAATGGGATACAGCACTGAAAAGAAAAATCGAGGTCGATGCTAAAGCAACTCAAACACTCCAATGCGGCTTAACCAAATAAAAGCTAAACTGGGTGGGACCATTCAACAGTGCAAAGGAACTCTGGGGTAATCTAATTGTGCTGCACGAAGGAACCTCCGACACCCGAATCAGCAAGAGGGACCTACTACTAAAGAAGCTGTACACAATCAAGATGAACGACAACGAATCTGCAGCCCAGCTCCACGCTAGAATTCAGGAGTTGATGAACGGCCTACACACAATCGGTCACAAGGTAGAAAACCATGACTTGATCAGGTATGCCCTTAACGCTTTCCCAAGAAACACTTTGTAGGCATCTATGGTAGATGCGTACAAAGTTTCAAGGGATTTGTCTAAAATTAAATTAGATGAGTTGTTTTCTGAACTTGAATTACATGAGCAGACTAACTGCACATTGGCCGAGAAAGACATTACTTTTATTGCAGGTAAAACTGGAAAGATAACCAAGAAGAAGCCTCAACCTGCACCCGAGTCTGATTCAGACTCAGACTCAGAAGACAGCGAAGAAGATCGACCCAAGTTGGTCCGGCTTGCCCGGAACTACTACAAGGAATTAAAGAATCAGTCTAACACAAGAAAAGCCAGCCGAAAGAAGGAAGATCCGGCTGAACCAACAAAGAACAAATCAAGTGTGACCTGCTTCGAATGCAGCAAGAAGGGACATTTCAAATCGGAATGCCCTAATTTGAAAGAAGCCAAGAAGACAAGAAGGAAGAAGGCTCTTCAAGCAACATGGGGCGAGTCTTCCTCCGAAGAATAAGAAGAGGCCCCACAGTCGAACCTGCTCGCCCTGACTGCTTCGGAAGAAATCGAGACCGAGTCAGAATCGGAACCGGACGACGGCAAACTCACATTTTCAGAGGATGGTGAAATCACTGTAAGTGGATTTTCTAGAATTCAATTAACTGAATTAATTGCTTACCTTTCTTGCGACTTGGCGAAAGCCAAAATCCGAGTCGAATCCCTACGATAGGAAGTAAAATTCCTGAAAGAGGGAGCTGACTCTAGATCCTTAACTGAGAAGGTTCAAGAAGGAACCTCTACTCAAATAGAAAAATTTGAGAAAGAGAACTCCTCCTTGAAAACTCAAGTCAAGGACCTTAGAGCAGCCTTAGAACGATTCACTTCTGGTTCCAAGGGTCTTGACATGATCCTTGGAAAACAGAAGTCGGTTCTAAATCGATCCGGGTTAGGCTATCGCACCAAGGCGAGATAAAGGTCATACTATGCTGTACTGAATTAGTCTAGACCTAAAGTTCAGGCATGGGTACCCAAACTGTGCCTGAACAACCCAACTGGATCAAATCAGTATTGGATCCCCAAGGACAAGATTCACATCTTGCTGAACCATTATCGTGACTTTAGTCCAGGGGGAGCCAAATTAAAAATAATTTTCATAGTTAAATGAATTTCTTTTCTTGTTTAAATTGCATGATTGCTTGTCTATTTATTTTCTACAATTTACCATGTTTAGACTTAGGAATGGTTAGATTAAGGACTAAACCAATTAACTGAAATTTGAACAACATAGTATTGGGTGGTGGTGAGATGATAGTACGTTAGGGAAGCCTTTTCTAATAAGGTGAAGTATACACTACTTGGTCTCTTTAGACTGGTGTTACTAGCCGAAGCTACCAATCCAAGACCTAAACTAGTTAGACCAGAATTTTTCAAAAAGTAATTTTGAAAATGGAATTTCATTAAAAGGCTTTGGCAAGGAAAGGGTTGATGATCTAATAAGGCTATGGCCAAAGAAGACCTAGTGCCTCGCCAAGACCTGGAAGCCAATTTTTGAAATTCAAATTCAATTTACTCTTGTAAAATTCGAATCTAACACAAATTTTCAGTTAATCGTAGATTCGAACACTCTTTTTCAAAATAAATTCAAAACCAACTGTTTTCAAAATTAACTTAACTTTTTCAAAATTAATAATGATGTTTCAAAATAATTCTGTCTACTGAAACCTGTCTCACAAAAACCTATAAGACTAACGTGATTGATAACTCTAGATTGGGTGAGACAGACTAGGTTGTGAAAATTAATTTAGGCTATCCTTAATTCTAATTGGATCCAAATCAACAAAACTCTTTATGTGTAGGAACATAAAGATTTGGACCAACGGATGTTCGATAGCAGGTGCTCCAGACACATGACTGGGGATAAATTGAAATTCACCAAAATCAAGTTCAAGAACCTAAGCTTAGTAGCATTTGACAACAATGCTACACTCAAGGTGATTGGGTCAGGTAACATTGAACTTAAATCTGACTTTGTTATTAAAAAGGTCCTTTTAGTTGAAGATTTTAAATTTAACCTGCTTAGCATAAGTCAATTATGTGATACTGGCTTTGTAGTTACCTTCACCAACTCTAACTGCCTGATTAGAAACTTACAAGACTCAGAAATCATGCTTAAGGGCTCTAGGAAAAATAATGTTTACTCTATAAACCTACTCTTAGTACCTAAATGCATGTTAACTCAGTTAGAAGAATCAAACCTCTGGCATAGGAGATTAGGTCACACTAATCTGAGATTAATTTCAAAATCACCCAACTTGGCCTAATTAAAGGTTTACCTAAAATTAAGAACCATGAAAACTTAATATGTGAATCATGCAATCAAGGAAAACAAACCAGGTCTAATCATAAACTAACACAATCAGATCTAACTCAAATCACACTTGAGCTCCTGCACCTTGACCTATTTGATTCACATGGAGCCAAGTCACTAAGCGAAAACCGGTACTGCTTAGTAATTGTTGATGATTACTCTAGGTTTACCTGGGTTAGATTTCTAAAGACCAATGATGAAACCCTAAACCTATTTAGTGATTTTTGCAAGTTAATTGAAAATCAAAACGATATCAAAATCAAAAGACTTAGGAGTGATCACGGGGGAGAGTTTGAAAATCAACGATTCGAGGAGTTTTGTAAGATAAACGGGTACATACATGAATTTTCGTGTCCTAAAACCCCGCAGCAAAATGGGATAGTTGAACGGAAAAATAGAACCCTATAGGAAGCCGCTAGGGCTATGCTCAATGAATTCAATCTAGCTAACCAATTTTGGGCAGAAGCAATTAGTACGGCTTGCTACACCCAAAATAGGGTCTTAATTAACAAATGACACAATAAAACACCCTATGAGGTATACTACCATAGACTTCCAAACCTACATTACCTAAGGGTCTTTGGGTGCAAGGTCCATATCCTAAACACCAAATACTATCTAGGTAAATTTCAGTCTAAGTCAACCCCAGACATTTTCTTAGGATATTCAACGACAAGTAGAGTCTATAGGGTTTACAATAAACAAACTAAGAAAATTGAAGAAACAACAAATCTAATATTTGATGAAGAAATTAATTCAAAATCTGATAATCCAGATCTAAATTCATCAAATACTGATCAAGAAGATAATGAACAAAATGTTGAACCTTTAATTGAACTCCTAAATGAACTAACAATTGAACCAACCCAAGTAATTGAACCAAATACTGAACCAAACCGACCGGCCGAACCTGAGGCTGAACCATGTTCCAGAAAAACTAAGAAACCTAGACTCAGTCACCCTACTGATTAAATTGTAGGTGATCCAACCTTAGGAGTCGAACTAGGTCCGCCTATAGGAATCTTAGTCAGATAGCAATGATTTCAAAAATTGAACCTAAGAATATAGAGGAAGCCTTACCTGATCCTGATTGGATCATAGCAATGCAAGAAGAGTTAGCCCAGTTTGAGAGGAACCAAGTTTGGGAACTAGTACCTAAACCTGACGACAAATCCATTATTGATACTAAGTGGGTGTTTAGGAATAAGCTAAATGATCAAGGAAAAATAGTGAGAAACAAAGCCCGCTTAGTAGCCAAAGGGTTCAGTCAAGTAGAAGGGTTAGATTATGACGAAACCTATGCCCCAGTAGCTAGACTTGAGTCCATTAGGATGTTGTTAGCCTTTGCATCCCATAAAGGATTTAAACTCTACCAAATGGATGTAAAGTCAGCCTTTCTAAATGAATTTATTAAGGAAGAAGTCTATGTAGGACAACCCCCCGGTTTTGAGGACTTAGAAAGACCTAACCATGTTTACAAGCTCACTAAAGCACTTTATGGACTAAAGCAAGCACCTAGGGTCTGGTATGAACGCTTATCAACCTACCTAATTTTGAAAGAATTTAAACAAGGATAAATTGACTCAACCCTATTTATTAAGACCTTAGGAAAAGAAATTCTTTATCGCCCAAATCTACGTCGATGACATAATCTTTGGGTCCACCAACACAAATTTCTTAAAAGAATTTATTAAAATAATGGAAAATGAATTTGAAATGAGCTTAGTTGGTGAGCTCAACTTCTTTCTAGAGTTACAAATTAAACAAACTAGGGATGGAAACTATGTCCATCAATCCAAATATGCTTAGGAGTTAATAAAGAAATTCAAAATGAACAACTCCAAAAGCATAAGTACCCCCATGGCCACAAATGTAAAAATAGATAGTGACCCTGATGGTAAACCAATAGACCTTAAATTTTATAGGAGTATGATTGGAAGTCTACTGTACCTTATTGTAACGACCCAGAAAATTCTCTTAATATTTTCTTTAAAATATTGAGCATGTCTAGATAATTTCCCGAGGGACCTAGAAATATTAATACGAACTTTGGCCTAGAAATTCATGTTTTCTCATTTAATTTGGGAAAAATAAGCACTAATGGGCCTTATATGGGCTTTCTAGTACCATGATTATGGGTGAATTTTAGGTAGAAATTAATAGAAATATAAAGGGGTTTTAAGGAGAAATATTAACATAATTATGGGGGAATTTTTAAGAAATTTTCGAAATAATAGAAAAATAAAATAGAAAATTAGTGCATGCACCAAGGATTGAACCTTGGACCTCTTGTACAACCATGCATGCACTAACCAATTCACCTAGCAAGGGAGTGCTATGAGAGAATGAAGTGGATTTTAGTTAAGGCTTGGGGAAAGGAAGAGTCACATGAGGAGAGGCCCATGTCTCTTCATTTGCCCTCTTCATTGAGCATAAATGGGAGTTAACTGAACATTTGGGAGTTACTTCTCTTCTTTTCATCCACCAAGTCCTCCTCTTCTCCTCCTTCCTCCCTCTAGCCAAAACCCACAAGTGGGATTCTCCCTTGGAAAAAGTTCACCTAAGGTTCCATCTCCAAGATCCAAGGCTTCTACAAGGGTACAAAGGCTTGGGGTGGTCAAGAGGCAACAAGATCTTCATCCTTCTCCCAAATCTAAGGTCTATAATCGAGATCAACCAATGTAAGACTCCCTCACCTGTGGTATAATAGTTCCTTTTATATTTTTAGCATAATATAAAGTTGGTTTTGGGTTTGATGTTGAGAAAACCATGTTTTGGACCCCTATAGTATTCGGCCACCATGGGTTTTGGGTCCTAGATGATGTTAAAAATCTTACTCATGCTTTCTAATGTTTTTCCATGATGAATATAAGTTAAAATAAGATTTGGAGAAATTTTGGGGTACCCTAGTATCCCCTAGGGTTTCGGCCAACCCCATGAACCCATGGGTAGGGTTGGATCTAAACCTTCAAGTATGTATTTTGGTGTATTATCATGATATAAGGGAGATTGAGGGTGACTTATGTGAATTTTCACAAGGCTTTGTGACCCTATAACTTTCGGCCAAGTAGGGGTCTAGGGCAAAGAGTTGGGGCTTACCTCAAGTAAGGGTCCTAATGGTTCCTATGGTGTGGTATAGAAGGCGTTAGACGGTTAATCGAAAATTCTATGAATTTATGCATGCACCCATGGCTCCTTATATGTTTCGGCCAACCCTAGAAAATAGGGCTTGGAGTTAGGGTGAACCCTAATCATGAGCCTAAATGGCTTCTTATGGCCCTATAGGTAATGTATGGTTGTTACTTTTCCTTATGTTACCTT
Organism: Boesenbergia rotunda; assembly: GCA_024364735.1. Classification (NCBI taxonomy): domain Eukaryota; kingdom Viridiplantae; phylum Streptophyta; class Magnoliopsida; order Zingiberales; family Zingiberaceae; genus Boesenbergia; species Boesenbergia rotunda. Next base: position 421,035 of record JAGFNQ010009386.1, on the reverse strand, counting down.
ACATGTAATTGAATGATGGGAACTCCTCCCTTATAGGTTTCGGCCAAGCAAGGCAGCTAGGGTTTGGGTGGAGTTAGGGTTTGAAGAATGATGGTTTATGGTTTATTATGAAGTAAATATAAAGGTTCAAGCATGTGGTAGAAATTAAGTTACCTATAACCCTAACCTTAAGCACCATGTTTCATGTTTGTGTGATTATGATTGGATGTCATACTTAATAGGGTTTATTTATGAATGTCTTATGTTCTATGCCATGCACTTGGATAGTAGGTAGCATGTTTATGGAAGTTCTACCTATGCATGCTTGTGATAGATACCATGCTTATGGATGAAATGTAATGCTTACCTTATGTATCATGATCATGCAAGCTCCATGGGTTAGGATAATGGTCTATGTAAATATATCATGTTTAATGAATATAATGCAATGCTTACCTTAGATGCTATGATCATGCAAGCACTAGGAATAAGAATGATGTTTTATGTAAGCATGCCATGTTTTATGAATAAAGATGCATGTCATGTTTTACGAAGTCATGTTTTACGAATGAAGATGCATGCCATGTTTTATGAATAAAGATGCACGCCATGTTTTATGAATGAAAATGCATGCCACGTTTTATGAATAAAGATGCATGCCATGTTTTATGAATGAAGATAATGCTCATGCCTTCAAGGCATCATGATGCTATGTATTAAGTATGAACAATGAAAGGACAAGCATGTTTTAAGTCATGCTTCATGTAACAAGGTTATGCTATGTTTAGATATGCCATGAATGTGTTATGGATGATGGAGCATGTAAAATATTTTACTTTATGTATGGGCTTGTACCGGACCGAAGTATGGGTCCAAGGGATGGGCACCTTAAGAACTCCCCGGTTCTGGACTAACGACTATGCTGTCCACGGTTCTGGCACTACCGAAGCTGTGCAACAGGGATGGGCACCTTAAGAACGCCCCGGTTCTGGGACTACCGACTATGCTGTCCTTACCCTAGTAGGTCGAGACTAGCTACCTCGTATTTACTTAGGGATGCGCGCACATGATGTATGTATGTGGTACAAGCCGGGGACCCCAATGATGTGATGATTATGTTTAAGTATTTAAAAGTATAATGTTTAAAAGTTAAGCATCCTTATGTATATGCATTTGACTCATGCATTCATTCATGTTATGCATTATGCCATGATAGTAATGTCTCATGCTTATGTTTCATGTTAAGACATATGCATGATAGTAAGCGATTAATGTTATGATTATGTTAAGAAGATGCCCATATGCTATGTTAGAAAGCATGCCTATGTTTATGCCATACATGTTGGTTCATACCTTATGTCTATGTTATGCCATGTATCATGCCATGATAAGAATGTTTACTTATGTTTATGTCATGTATCATGTCATGATAGGAATGTTTATTTATGTTTAGGTTTATGCTATGTATCATGCCATGCTAAGAATGTTTATTATGTTTATGTTCATGCCATGTCAAATATATGCTAAGTGATTCTAAATGCTTATGTTCTAAGTAGAGCACCAAGTATGTTAATGTTTCATGTGCTCATTATTAAGTGATGAATGGTTTTAGTGAGTAGGAAAGAGTCTTACTAAGCCTGTGTGCTTATAGTCTTATTTCCTTATACCGCAGATCACGCAAGGGGACAATAAGGAAGCAGCAGGAGGGCAAGAATGCATGTGTGTGGTAGTGACTTGGCCAAGAAAACAATATGTTTACCAGTCTTATGCTAGAACTTTACGTTTGCTACTTATATGTTTAAATGATGACTTATGTGACTCTATGACATGATGTTAGGTATGACATGATATGATGCTAAGTATGAAGCCAATATGCCAAGTTCCCATGTCATTATGTTAGGAATGGTAGTAGGTGCATGCATGTGTAAGATTAAAGTTATTCCACTACCTTATGATGTCTTCCTGCCCTACTCATGTTAACATAACGCCGCTTTATGGAAAGAAAAAAAAAACGGGCGTTACACTTATAGCTAGCAGACCTGATATCCTTTTTACCGTAGGAATGTGTGCTAGATACCAAACTTGTGCTAAGGAAACACACTTAGCAGCCCTAAAAAGAATACTTAGATACATTAAGGGCACCCTAAATGTAAGGATTTGGTATCCTAGGACCTCAACTTTTGACTTGTTAGGATACTCGGATTCTGACTATGCTGGTTGTAAACTAGATAGAAAAAGTACAAGCGGAAGCTGCCGACTTTTAGGAAATAGTCTAGTAAGTTGGTACAACAGAAAACAACACTGTGTAGCTCTATCCACAACTGAAGCTGAGTATGTTGCTTTAGGAGAGTGTGTAGCACAACTCTTATGGATGATGCACACTCTTAAAGACTTCCAGCTTAACTACACTCAAACTCAGGTCTACATTGATAATATAAGCTCAATTAATCTAAGAATCCAATCCAACACTCCAGAAATAAACACATAGAAGTTAAACACCACTTTGTAAGAGATCACGTAGCCAGCGGTGAAATAGTCCTTAAGCATATAGACTCAAAATCTAACCTAGCAGATATATTCACCAAACCCTTACCTGAGTCTGAGTTCAGCTCACTAAAAAGGCAGTTAGGGTTATGCTTGGTAGAATAGGTTTACTCTACGTCTGTTTTGATAAAATTATTTTATTACTTATCAGTTTCTACTTAATTTGAAGAATTTTTTTTGTATTTTTAACCAATTTTTCGACTTAGTTTTTTTAAATTATCCCCTTCAAAACTAGGGTTTTTTTGCAAATGGACTTAGCCTAGGCCCTAACCCTAGAACTGCATGCACTTATAGATCTAGAAGCCAGCATCTCACAAGCACCTTAAGGTACTTTTGATTGATAACCTAGAATGGGTTAAGATGCTTAGGTCTTTGTCTTAATTCAAGATGCTTTAAGTTAGTGCATCTGCAGTAATTGGGGCACTAAATACAAATTAAACAGTAATCAGATTAAGTGTCAAGCTTAGAAAATCTAACTTGAACAGAACACTTAACTTGACTAACCCTAGCGAAAACTACTGTTTATAACAGTTAGTAAGTAGCTAATTGGGTTAGACAGGACCCGAAAGAGATAATTCAAATTGATTTGGTCCAGGTTATACCTTGAATTGGTTCAGTACAGCACATTACTTCTTTTTGCTATATTCTTTTGCAATTTTTTTTGCTATATCTTTTTTTGCTTTATTGTTTTGCTATATTGTTTTTGATATATGGCAAAGGGGGAGAGATTGGAAAGGAGAGAAGGTTTAAATTTTTTTTCAAAATTCAAAACCTTATTTCAAAAAGCTATTTTTCAAAATTGCTTCTAAGTACTTGACTTAGGCTGTTTTTCAAAATTGCTTCTAAGTACTTGACTTAAGCTGTTTTACAAAATTATTTCTAAGTGCTTGACTTAAGTTAATTTTCAAAATTACTTAAGCTACTTTCAAAATTTCTCTAAGTACTAATCTTAAATTTCACTAATAGAAAATTTTCAATGTTTAAATTCAAAATTTTCTTGAAAACTTTCTAAAAGTGCTAAAGAAAATTCAGTTTTTCTAAGTATTAAAAACTTCAAAAGAAGTTTAGAAAATTTTCTAAAGTGTGAAAACTAAGTATTGACTTGAAAATTTTCTAAATATAAAATCTCTTTTGGAAAATAATTCCTAACATACATTGTTTTCCAACCCAAAAAATCTCTTTTGGAAAATGTTTTCTAACTTACATTTTTTTTGAAAAATATTCTATGTGTTGAAAAATAAATTTCCTTTTAGACTTAGAAACTTTTTCAAACCCCGCGAACCGTTGAAAAATCTAGGGGGAGATTCCTTCCAGGGGGAGGAAACTAAGTTGACATGTTACCAGCTCTTTGGTTAAACATAACTTTTTGAACCAGGTTGCCATAAATCAAAAAGGGGGAGATTGTTGGTGTGGGCAGCACCTAAGTCGAACTTGGGTTTTGATAATGACAAAGGGTTCAAAAGTTAAAATGTTATGTTGGTCTAACATGTTCACTAAGTGTACAGGAAAGAAGCCCTAGGTACACTAGGCACGAAGTCCTGGTCGAGGATTGGACACGAAGCCCTGGTAAGGAGTTGGGCACCGAAGACCTGCTCGGAAGGTGGGCACGAAGACCTGGTCAGGTGCATCGGGCAAAAGTCCAACCGGAGGAGCCGGTTGGCAAAAGGTAAAATCTCTTGAGAGGAGTAGGTGAGGACGCGTTCCCCGTCGAGGGAACAGTAGGCGTCGGCTCGACCTAGGGTTCCATTTGGGAGACCCGAAGTCAGAACCAAGACAGCTAAGGTTGTATAAACCTAACATTTCTTGCCTTGTTTGTTGTGGAACTAACCTTGGATGCAGGGGCCAAAGGAACGTGTTTCTGCAGCTCAGAACGCCCCAAAGGAGAGGGGCAGCAGCTGGGCTAGGCGCCCGGGAGGTCCCGGGCGCCCAAGGTCAAAGCTAAACGAGCAGTTGAGCAAGAATTGCTTCAGAAGCTCATTGGGCCAGGCGCCCTCAAGCTCCCGAGCGCCCTGATGGTCCCGGGCGCCCTAGATGCCTCGGGCGCCCTGGATACCTCGGACGCCCTGGGTCTAAGCCAACCAAGTGATCGAAGCGAACTCAGTCGAGAAGCCAGCAGACCAAGTCAACCGAGGCGCCCCCAGTGTCCCGGGTGCCCCCGTCAGCTCCGAGCCCGATTCTGGAAGGCTAAGCACTGACCGAGCTTCGGATGAGAGTTCTCGGACCGAAGGCACGTGTCAGGCGCCCCCAGCGTTCCGGGCGCCCCTAGGAGTGCTATAAAAGGGGCACGACCCGTAAGGCTTCACAATCAACTTTTCCAACGCCTCTACGCTCTTCGACTCAAGCGCTCTGCTCCGAAAACCTCCAATCTCAAGATTCAAGCCCCGACGATGACCTTCTGCTCCGAAGTACGATCCACACCGGGCATCGGTAACGAAGAGTCAAATTTTATTTACTGCACTACAACTATAATATTTTTTGTAAACATTTACGCACATATAGAATTGCCCGCAGTACACGGTCAAGGACCGTGGGCCTTGGAGTAGGAGCCGACTGCGACTCCAAACCAAGTAAAAGTGCTTGAGTTCTTGTGCTGTGTTTATTTAAATTTCTGCTGCGCATTCTCTTTTCAAATCTGAAACGCTTTCACGATATTCACCCCCCCCCCCTCTATCATGTTCTCTCGATCCAACAATTGCCTCCTGTCTAGTAGCCCGATTCTGATGTCTGAAGAGTTCTTTGAGATGAACATTATGTCATAAGCAGTGGAAAAGGCTTGGTGCTGATATTGCAATACATTTAACATAAAAGCCAAAATGTAACAACACCATCCCATCTGCTTTAATCCATTCTTATAGCGTTCCTTCTCTTCTTCACCAAAATTCTCGCTAGGTTTTTCAGGACAGAGCTCGAATAGTACAAACTTGTACTCCTCAGTAGTTAGGACAATGTCCAGGTTTCATTTCTAATCGATATAATTAGGGCCCGTAAGTTTATTTTCTTTAAGTATTATAGCTAGTGGGTTGAATGCCATTTTGAAAAAAATTGAGAATCACAATGATCACAATCTTTAGATTTCAAAAAATATTGATTCCTCAAACAATAAATTTTTATATCAACCAACACCTCAAAACACCGAGAATATCGCATACCACGATAGTGTGGACGTATACGAATTCTACATTTGTAAGAGGAGGTTTTACCCATTAATTTTATTATCTTGTCAACCTTACTTTTTGACAAATAAAATTAATAGTTAGTTCCTCTTCGGCGCTATAAATAATAGTAGTGACTCCGTAGTCTAAGTGTTTACTATTATTTGTATCTAAGTGTTTACCATTACACGATACTAAGAAAATTATCTCGGATTATGTGTCGTCCGATGGGGAAAATCACACGCTCCTAAATAATTTCCTATAATCATGTGTAACCTAGTGATCCGTTGTAACGCCCGCCCATTTACAGCCTTACGGCGGCTCTACGTGACATACATATACGCATATGGACTTCTTAATGCAGCGGAATAATTTTAAAACTTTATCCACATGCGTTTAAACCATGCACTTATAACTTAAATCATGTTAACACATTCTTAGCTATCATTCTTAAACATAGTGACATGATAAACTTAGCATTCATTCTTAATCATATAACATCATTCTTAAATATGTTTGCATGGTCATCATGTAAAGGGAGAAAGACATAGAATCTTTTCTTTTCTTTTGCCAAGTCATTGTCACACACACACACTTGCCCCTCCTGCTGCTTCCCTTAATAGCCTCTTGCTTGATCTGCGGTACGAGAAACATAAGACTATAAGCACATAGGCTTAGTAAGACCCTTTTTCCTACTCACTAAAACCATGCGTCACTTAACATAATCGCATAAAGCACCTTAGCATAACATAATTCAAACATAAACATAAACTTAGTCTTAGCATAAAACATGAGCATAAACATAAACTTAAACATGAGCATAAACATAAACTTAAACATGAGTATAATGCATAACATGAATGAATGCATGAGTCAAGTGCATATATCATAAGGATGCTTAATTTTTGAAATCATACTTTCATTTTAAATACTTGAACATAAACATAACATCATTGGGGTCCCCGGCATGTACCACATACATACATCATAAGCGCGCATCCCTAAGTAAATACGAGGTAGCTAACCTCGACCTACTAGGGTAAGGACAGCATAGTCGGTAGTCCCAGAATCGGGGCGTTCTTAACGTGCCCTTCCTTGTTGGACAGCTTCGGTAGTGCCAGAACCGTGGACAGCTTCGGTAGTCCAGAACCAGGGCGTTCTTAAGGTGCCCATCCCTTGGACCCTTACTTCGGTCCGGTACAAGCCCATTCATAAAGTAAAATACATATGCATACTTCATCATTCATACTTGACATATCATAGGAACAGCTACGGTAGTTCCAGAACCGTGGACAGCTTAGTCGGTAGTCCAGAACCGGGGCGTTCTTAAGGTGCCCATCCCTTAGCATGACATAGACATACTTAACATTTCATCATTCATACTTAACATATCATAGGAATAGCTACGGTAGTTCCAGAACCGTGGACAGCTTAGTCGGTAGTCCAGAACCGGGGCGTTCTTAAGGTGCCCATCCCTTAGCATGACATAGACATACTTAACATTTCATCATCATTCTTCATTTTCATTCATAAGATATGTCATGCTTACATCATTTTGTCTTAGGCCATGGTTATCATTTTCGTTCATCATCTTCATTCTTAAACATAGCATACATACATATCATTCATAAAGCATGACATACATACATAGCATTCATGAGACATGACTTACATACATATTGTTCGTAAAACATAGCATACATACATGCCATTCCTAAAGCATGACATACATACATAACATTCATAAAACATGCATGGTTAGGGTACATAGCATACATACATGTCATTCCTAAAGCATGACATACATACATAACATTCATAAAACATGCATGGTTAGGGTACATAGCATATATACATGTCATTCCTAATTTACATGACATTAAGTTTCTAGGTCACATAAAATTTCTACGACATACTCAATCATATACATACATCTTAGTGATCTATAAACATCCATTCTTGAGAACTTAACCCAAACCAAGCCCTAGATTAGGGACTTGGCCGAAAACCCTAGAGGGCCATAGTTCCTTAGAAAAATTTGCATAACCATGGTTAACCTCCCATACCTTACTTATCATGTCATAGGAACCCACTTGGACCCTTAATTGGTTTTAACCCCAAAGTCCAAGGCCTTATTCATGCTTGGCCGAAACCCTAGGGGAGAAATAACCCCTAGAAAATTCATATAAGTCTCCATTATCATCCATAGTCTATCATAGCAAAACATACCAATCATGCTTGAGGGATTAAAATTAATCCCTAGCCCTATACTTGAGGTGGCCGAAACCCTAGATGGGTTTTTAGGGCATCAAAAATTTCCCTAGATCATAATCTATGCCTTACATAACATCATGAAACATTTAAGAGCACAAAAGAAAATTTACATCATCCCTAAGCCCAAGCAATAGCCTTGGCCGAAACCCTAGGCTCCACTTCATGGTTTTTTTCCCAACTTAAATCTTAAACAAACATCTAAATCTTGTTAAGCATCAAGAACAATCCTACCACAGGTGAGAGGGGTCTTACCTTCCCTTATCTTGGATTAAATCCTTGGACAAGGAAGTAGGAAGGACCTTCTTGCCTCCAAACTTCTCCTTAACCCCTTGTAGTCTTGGAAGAGAACCTAGATCTTCAAAAGGGAGTCTCCTTGTGGAGTTTTTTTTCCAAGGGAATGGGGCTTGGGGTTTTCGGCTAGGAGGGGAGGAAGAAGAAGAGAAGAAGGAAATGAATTAATGGAATGAGAGAAGAGAAAGGTAACTTCTCCTCTTATGCTTTTAATCCACATTAAGGGGGGGGGGGGGGGGGGTAAGTGAGGAGTCATGGTATCTCTTCCCTTGATGGCTCCTCCTTCCTCCCAAGCCTTAACAAAAATCCACTTCATTCCCTCATAGCACTCCCTTGCTAGGTGAATTGGTTAGAGCATGCATGGTTGTACAAGAGGTCCAAGGTTCAATCCTTGGTGCATGCACTAATTTTCTATTTTATTTTTTTATTTTATTTCTCTATTATTCTAAAAATTCTCTAAAAATTCCCCCATAATCATGTTAATATTCCTCATTAAAATCTATTTATTTTATATTAAATTTTACCTAAAATCCACTAAAATTATGGTACTAGAAAACCCATATAAGGCCCATTAGTACCTAGTTTCTCAATTTAAATGAGAAAATTATGGATTTCTAGGCTAAGGTTGGTACCAACACTTCTAGGTCCCTCGAAAAATTATCTAGATATGCTCAACATTTTAAAGAAATATTAAGAGAATTTTCCGGGTCGTTACATCCGTAGAACAAGTCCATCCGATGGGGAGGAAGGCACTCAGAGCCAACGCACAAGCTTGTTCGCATCACTTGTCAAATTAGTAATGGAGGTCATGGGACCCTTAGCCACTTAGTTATTTATAATTGAGGAATTTTCATGCATGCACGACAAGCATATAAACTAAAAGCAATAAATAAGAAAAACTCATTTTTCCAACTATTATGGCTTTAATATTCAATATGCCTCCAGTCATGTTGCCACCTCATCTGCTCCTCCCTATCCATGCGCAAGCTACCATGAAGGGATCTCCAAGCCGAGATAAAATATTATTTAATTTACATCCATCGATCCTATACTCTGTAAGGATGTATACTAAAAGATTTGACTTTTTCTATGAACATCTATATTTTGAAAGAGAATCACAGTAACACTGATGCATGTTTATATTAGTATGTGCATAACCGTCCCATACTTTGCATTGTAGATAACATGGTGTGTGGTGACACACAGAAGATCATGTTATCAGTCCCTTGCAGAGTATAAGTAGAGGCTCACAATTGAGATGGAGTTGGACAAACCACCGGGATGGTTATAGTGTAATTAGGTGTGGTTTATCTTGACCACAAAATTACACTAGCGCACTTTGTGTGCATTGTGCAGGACCAACATAGAGGTGATCCAATTTGTACTGACTTTATAATTGGATCGAACCTCAGTTTATTATGGAGTACATGCTCTAAATCCTGATATAATAACGGACACATGTACTTAATAGTTATTTCATTAATTTACCAATGGGCGAGATTTATTCTGCTAAATTGATAGGCCTGGTAAGTTAGAAAATAATATTATTTACATGGTGTGTCATTGATTATTGACGGAATTTGTTGATAGATGTGTATACTAAAAGATTTGCTCTTTTATATAAGATTATCTTTATTTTGAAAAGAGAATCACAACAACACTAGGTCCTTGTTTATATTAATACATGCATAAAAGTCATTTACTTTGCATTGTAGATAACATGGTGTGTGGTGTCACATGGAAGATCATGTTATCAGTTCCTTGCTTAGTATAAGTAAAGGCTCACAGCCGAAATGGAATTGGACAAACCATCGGGAAGGTTGTAGTGTAATTAGATGTGGTTGATCTTGACCATAGAATTATACTAGTGTGCTTTGAGTACATTGAGCAGGACCAAAACTAGAGGTCATCCAATTTGTACTGGCTTGATAATTGGATAGGACCTCAAATTTTATTATGGAGTATGATCACTAAATCCCAATATAATAATGGGCACATATGATTAAATATTGTTTCTTTGATTTACCAATGGGCGAGATCTATTCTGTTAGATCGATAGGCCCGGTAGGTTGGGAAATAATATTAATTATATGGTGTGTCATTGATTATTGATGGAATCCGTATCCTGGTGAGCCGGGATGATGATGCCCTCTTGATGAGCTCAAAAGGTTCATCATGTTAAACCTTGCAGGTGGATTTGATCCAACATTATGATAAGGTTGAGTGGTACTAATCAAGGATCCAAAAGTTAATTAATTTAAATTGTCAATAATTTAAATTAATTGACAGGCATTCGATATCATAAACACGGGGAGATGGACGACTCATAATATGTGGAGCCCATATGAAAATATGGGGGTTGGTGAGGATGTTCAATTAAGATCCTTTAGTGGAATGTGATAGATCGAAGATGTTGCTAGAGGGGGGTGAATAGCACTTTTTCGTTGAATTCTCTACACAGAAGTTAGTGCAATACAAACAATAATATGCAAAGGATGAGAGAGAGCAATGCTAATACCGAAATTTACTTGGTATCCACCCAAATGTGTGACTAATCCAAGGATCCACACGCGTACTCCACCTCCACTATGAAAAGTCTCCTTCAGGTGGAGAAGCCTTTACAACGGTGTTGTCTTCCTCTTTACAGAATACAATGATTAGAGAGAGAGGAAGATGAGAAGACTCTGAGCACGACCAACACTTCGTTATAGTACGAAACCATACCGTTCACGTGCAAAAAGGTCCTCTTTTTATCAGAGAATAGGACAACCTCGCAGGCTGTCCAGACCCGCACCAGTCGACTGCCCCTAGGGCAGTCGACTGGCCTAGCATTAATTGCTAGCCAACGACTTGCCAACGACTAGTTTTGGGGGGTCACCAGTCGACTACACCTTGGCCAGTCGACTGGTAGAAGGCTGAAAACCTTCTGTGAGTTTTGGCAGTCGACTGCCCTCTGGCCAGTCGACTGCCAACTCACTTACAGCCATTCTTCACATTTTCCTTCACGTGTACCTTCAGGTTCACTCCCTTGGCTCGTCCCTTGAAGTCATCTTCCTCTGGTTCTCGTCCTTCGGATGCACACACAAGCCTTCCCTTGGCTTGCCTCCATGCCACCCTTCACGTGTGCCCTTGAGGTCCACTTCTCGGCTTGCCCTTGGAGTCCTCCTCCCTCGGCTCTCGTCCCTCGGATATGTTCACCATGTGTGATTCTCCAAGTCCTGCAAACTCAATCACACATATCATATACAACATAACACTCTAACCTTAAATATATTTACACACACACATCAAAACTATGACCTTCCAATCATTTTAGGGTCGATTGCCTCAACAATCTCCCCCTTTTTGATGTGTGGTAATCTGTTTAAGTTTAGAGATAAAATAACAGTCAACAATAACAGTAGCAATAAATAACAATTGAAAAACATAAGACATAGCAAACCTAAGAGGTAACCTCCCCCTTAACCCATGTCTTCTCCCATTTTCAATTTTACTCATGGTCTAAGTTAAGTTTCAAGCCCAACTTAACACTAAACAACATTAAAAATGTAAGACATATCAAAACCTAAGAGGTAACCTTCCCCTTAATCCATGTCTTCTTCTATTTTTAATCATCCAAGATTTAAGTTAAACAACTACCTTAAACCATCCATTTCAAGTCAAAATTCTAACTTAAATCACCCATTCTCCCCCTTTGACACCATCAAAATGATTGCCTCAAGCAACTCTATGACATCAAATGAGAGAAAGTTGGATTTCTAAAAAAGGTTTCAGAATCTAAAAGCAGACGTGCCAGTCGACTGCCCCAAGGGGCAGTCGACTGGTACTCTGTCAGTGCTATTTTTCAACTTCTGAGCCGAAATTCAGAAACGTCCAAAAAATTCAAAAAAATTCTAAAAATTGTAAAAATTTGCAGACATGTTTGAAATAATATACTCTATCAAGGAAAAATATCAGTCCATATAAAATTTCAAACATGCTTGACTTTTGATAAAAACTCAAAATCCTTCAAAACCACTAAGTTTTGTATCAAAATCATAATCTAGTTTTGCAATCATATATCTTTCAAAGGTATGGCAAAGCATAGAAAATATAAAATGATTTTCAAAGGTTTAAAATGTCCAACTATGATCTTTGGGCAATGTGTTCATTGATTAAACATTTTCCCTCCCCATAGTTGGTCTAGTTTTCATATTTTGATACTTTTAATGATTCAACAATATGTCACAAGCACAAGTGAACCAAATGTATCACCCTAATGGATCAAGCACACTTTTTCAAATCTAATATCCAAAAGTTCATTCTATACTTCTACAAAACACATTCCAAGGCCTCTTCTTAAGGATGTAAACTCCTATTCGGGAAGAGGCTTGGTAAAAATGTTGGCAAGGTTTGAAATGGACTCAACATAGTGTAATTCTATGTCTCCCCTTACCACATGATCCCTAATGAAGTGATGCTTCACTTCAATGTGTTTTGTCCTAGAATGGTGAATCGGATTTTTAGTCAAATTGATTGTACTTACATTATCACACAAGACTTTGACCTTAGTATAATGTAACTCATAATCTTCTAAAGTGTGCATGATCCAAAGGAGTTGGGAAACACACCCACCCATTGCCACATATTCCGCCTCCGTTGTTGATAGGGCAACGCATGGTTGTTTCCTACTACTCCAACTAACTAAGGAAGACCCAAGGAATTGACACCCTCCACTAGTACTCTTCCTATCTAGCTTACATCCCGCATAGTCCGAGTCGGTGTATCCAATAAGATCAACACTAGGGGTTCTAGGATACCAAAGTCCGACATTGAGGGTACCTTTGACATACCTTAGGATCCTCTTAACTATAACCAAATGTAACTCTTTGGAATAAGATTGGTACCTTGCACACATACCTACCGCAAAAAGTATATCAGGTCTACTAGCGGTTAGATATAGTAGGCTACCAATCATGCTCCTATACTGCTTAGAGTCTACCATTTTCCCTTCAAGGTCACTATCCATTTTCACATTTGTTCCTATGGGGGTAGATGCTACCTTAGCATTTTCTAGGCCAAATTTCTTTAGCATTTCCTTAGCATATTTAGTTTGAAAAACATGTGTACCTTCATTAGTTTGCTTAACTTGAAGTCTTAAAAAGAAGATTAGCTCTCCTACAAGACTCATTTAAAATTCATCTTCCATACATTTGATGAATTCTTGTAAGAAGTCATTATTTGTTGACCCAAAAATGATATCATCTACATACACTTGGGCAACTAATATGTCCTTGTCCTTAGATTTTAGGAACAAAGTAGGGTCAATTGTTCCTCTCCTAAACCCCTTAGACACTAGAAATGAAGAAAACCTTTCATACCAAGCCCGGGGAGCTTGTTTCAATCCATATAAGGTTTTTCTCAATTTGTAAACGTGTCTTGGATAATTAGGGTCCTCAAACCCGGAGGGTTGTTCTACATAGACCTCTTCCTTAATGATCCCATTAAGGAATGCCGACTTCACATTCATTTGGTGGAGTGTGAAACCCGTGTGGGCGGCATAGGCTAGTAGAATTCTAATGGACTCTAATCTAGCTATGGGGGCATAAGTCTCATCATAATCCAATTCCTCAACTTGGTTAAACCCCCTAGCTACCAATCTAGCCTTGTTCCTAGTGATTTTGCCTTGGTCATCTAGTTTGTTCCTAAAGAGCCATCTTGTGGTTACAATGGTGCAATCATTGGGCCTAGGAACCAACTCCCAAACCTCACTTCTCTCAAATTGATTTAGCTCTACTTGCATGGCTAAGACCCAATCTACATCTCCCAATGCTTCATCAATAGACTTGGGTTCTAATTGAGAGATTAAGGCGATTTGACTAGTTTGGTCTCTAGAATAGGACCTAGTCCTTACTCCTTGAGTGACATCACCCACTATTTGGTCAATAAGGTGATCTTGGTGATGTCTCAAGGGCTTAGAGGTCGTGGGTTCATTGACTACTTCCTCATCCTCTAGGGTATTTCTTACTCCTCCTTGATCATTGCCCTCCAAATGTGGGTCTTGGATTCTTTGAGCAAAGGGTTGGACTTCTTTCATATCCTTATCAATTGAGGCTTTTCTAGGGTAGGTATTTGTTGATTCATCAAAGTCAACATTTGAGGACTCCTCAATCACCTTTGTCCTTTTGTTGTAAACTCTATAACCCCTACTAGTGGATGAGTAACCAACTAGGATAATTTCATCGGCTTTTGACCCAAACTTCCTTAGGTCATCTTTGGTATTTAGAATATAGACCTTACATCCAAAGACCCTAAAGTATTGAACTTGTGGAGTTCTCCCATTCCATAACTCAAAGGGTGTTTTGCCTAGGAACCTATGTACCAAAACCTGGTTTTGAATGTAACAAGCGGTGTTAACCACTTCAGCCCAAAAGTAGCTAGGGAGGGTATATGTATTAAGCATAGTCCTAGCAGCTTCTTGTAGGGCTCTGTTTCTCCTCTCAACTATCCCATTTTGTTGAGGAGTCCTTGGGCATGAAAATTCATGCTTATATCCATTTTCTACACAATATTGTAAGAAACTTGAATTTTGGAACTCCCCACCGTGGTCACTCCTAATTCGGTTAATTTTGAGGTATTTTTCATTTTCTACACTTTACTGAACCCTATAAACATTTCTAAAGTATCGTCTTTATGTTTCATAAAAAAAACTCATGTGAACCTAGAAAAATCATTTACTATAACTAAATAATATTTACTCCCTACTAGTGAGGGAGTACTATGACAATCAAACAAGTCAATGTGTAAGAGTTCTAATGGTAAAGTAGTAGTGGTTAGGGTTTTACCTTTGTGTGATGATTTTGATTGCTTACCCTCTTGGTATGCATCACATAATTCTGTCTTCTCATACTTGATCATAGGTAGCCCCTTCACCAACTCTTCCTTGGCTACTCTTGCAATGCTTCTCATGTTGACATGTCCAAGCCTCCGGTGCCACAACCACCCTTCTTCTTCTTTAGACATGAAACACTTAGCCAAATTGTTAGTAGCAAAAGCAAGATCAAGATAATACAAGTTAGCCTCTCTATACCCTTCTAGTATGACATTATCGGATTCACTTTGTCTTATTAGGCACTTCCTAGCATGAAATTCAACCTTATAGCCCGCATCACATAACTGACTTACACTAAGTAAATTAAACTTCATGTCTTTAATTAAAAGTACCTTATGTATGGAAATTGAAGGAGATACCTCAATGGTGCCCCTACAAATTATTTTCAGTTTTCAACTATTTACAAAGGAGACCATCCCTTCTCTTAGGTAGCTAATAGTAGTGAACTTGCTCACATCTCCGGTCATATGTCTTGAGCACCCACTATCTACTATCCACATGGTTGAGGCCTCCTTCACCTTCACCTATACAACATGGAAAACATACTCTTTTGGTACCTAGATTTTTGATCCACAAGCATCATTTAAAAATTTCTTAGGTACCCAAGCCCTCTTGATGTTTCCCTTAGTCCCTTGTCTCCTAGATGCACTAATCCTAACCATGAGTGAGACAAAGGCCACTTCCTTTGTCTTTAGCCTATATCCTAATCCGGCCTTGTTATAAACGATCCTTTGACTATTAATTATCATATCTAAGTTGCTAGAGCCCACTTGAAATTTTTTAAGTGCCTTTGTGAGGTCTTCTACCTTTTTCCTTAGTTCCCTATTTTCAATTTCAAAATATGAATCATGTGATGTAAGAGAACAAGCATGTAATTCTTCCTTAAGTTTTGTGGACTCTACTCTAAGCATGACAATTTCATCTTTTAAGTCTTTAATCTTACTTCTAGCTTTAGCTAAATCCATGTTGGTGTTAGAAATAATTTTAACTAAAGTGGAGGAGGGTAAGTTGTATACCTCACTTACCGAAGCTTCTGACTCGGATAATGATGAAGCGCTTTCATCTTCACTGCTCGAGCTTCTTTCATCATCTGATGACTCTGATGAGTCCACTGCCATGAGAGCAAAGTGAGACACTTGCTCCTCTTCTTCCTTCGAGGATGAAGGATCATCCCAAGTCACCTTGAGGTTGGTGGCACTCTTCTCCTTTCCCTTTGACCTCTTCTTGTCACGTTTCTTCTTCTCCTCCTTCTTTTCATCTCTTCTCTTTAGTTGAGGGCACTCGTTATTCATTTGTCCCTCTTGGTGGCAGTTGTAGCAAATGATGTCCTTGGCCTTACCCTTGCCTTTGGACCCTTTCCTAGCATAAGATTTGTTAGAAAAACTTTTGAAAGACTTACGAATTTTCCTTACCATGAAAGCCTCTTGGTTGCTATCCATAGAGGCACTGGACTCCTCTGAGTCGGATGAGGAGGAGTAGACCACCTTCTTCTTCTCCTTCATCTTCTTCTCCTTTTCTGTAATAAAAACTATACCTTTCTCTTTGGCCGAAACATTAGCTTGTTCGTGCAGTTCGAATTCACAAAACAAATCATCTAATCTAACTATGGACAAATCCCTTGATACTTTGTAGGCATCAACGATAGATGCCCACAAGGTAGTTCTCGGGAAGGCTTGTAGGACGTACCTGACGAGATTCTGGTTTTCAATCTTTTCTCCAATCACGTGAAGTTCGTTGATGATCTCCTTCACCCTTCCATGCAGCTGGTTGACAGTTTCATTGCTCTTCATGGACAGGGATTGGAGTTAGGCCACGAGCAAGTCCTTCTTTGCCCTTCTGGACTCGTTGGACCCTTCGTTCAGTTCCACCAGTTTGTCACACAACTCTTTGGCGCTCTTGAATGACCCCACCTTGTTGAGTTACTCCTTTGAGAGCCCGCACTGAAGTGTGGTTGTGGCCTTGGCATTTGACTGCGCCCTCTTTATGACCTCCTTCGACCACAATCTCATGGGTGTCGGCTCTCCTCATTTGTCGATGGGTGCATCGAATCCATCTACAAGGCTAATCCAGTTTTTAATATTATTCATAAGATAGTACTGCATTCTACCTTTGCAGTATGGGAAGTCATTCCCGTCGAAGAAGGGTGGCCGTGCAGTGCTGTATCTGTAATGACCCAGAAAACTTTCTCAATATTTTCTTTAAAATATTGATCATGTCTAGATAGTTTCCGCGGAACCTAGGGATACTAGTATGAACTTTAGACTAGTAATCCATGATTTCCCCATTTAAATAGAAAAGCTAAGTACTAATGGGCCTTATATGGGCTTTTCTAGTACCATGGTTATAGGTGGATTCTAGGTAGAATTTAATATAAATATAGATGAGATTTTAATTAGGAATATTAGCAGAATTATGGGTGAGTCTTAGGGGAATTTTTGAAAATACTAAAAATAAAATAGAAAAATAAAATGCATGCACCAAGGATTGAACCTTGGACCTATGATACCACCATGCATGTACTAACCAATTCACCTAGCAAGGGAATGCCAGTAGAGAATAAAGTGGATTTTAGTTAAGGCTTAGGGAAAAATGAAGAGCCATCAAGGGAAGAGACACCATGACTCTTCACTTGCCCTCTTCACGTAGTATAAAAGAGGGGAGAAGGCTTAAGTTGTTTTCTCTTCCACCAAAAGGCTTTTCCTCTTCCCTTCTTCCTTCTCCTCCCTCCTCCTAGCCGAAACCCACAAAGGGGTTTTTCCTTTGGAAAAGGTTCACAAGAAGGCTTCATCTTCAAGATCTAAGGGTTATCTACAAGACTACAAGGGCTAAGGGTGATCAAGGGATAACAAGGTCTTCATCATCTCCTCTAGTTAAGGTCTAAAAACCAAACTAACAAGGGTAAGACCTCCTCACCTGTGGTATAATAGTTTTTCCATTTATTTTCATGATATAAGAATTTGTTAGGACTATATGTGGAGAAAACTAAGGTTCGGGCTTCCAAGGGTTTCGGCCACCATAGGTTTCTATGGTTGGGTTTGGATCTAACTCTCCAATGATATTTCTTATGTTTTCTCATGTTGTAAAGGATGTTAATAGGGGTTTATGTGAAAGTTTTTACATGGTTATGGCCCTTGTAACTTTCGGCCAATGCATGATTTAGGACAAGGGGATTAGGGTTAACTCCAAGCAAGAGTTCAAATGGCTTCCATGGTATTATATGTAAGGTATTAGATGTGAATTGGGGATTTTATGAACTTTTTCCATGGGCTTGTGATCATTTTGGGTTTCGGCCAAAGCATGAATTAGGGCTAGGATTTGGGGTTAAAACCAAATGAGGGTTCAAATGGTTTTCTATGGCATGGTATGTATGGTATGGAATGTTAATCATGACTTATGGGAATTTCCCATGGATTTATAGTCCTCTAGGGTTTTCGGCCAAGACCCTAACCTAGGGTTTGGTTTAAGTTAAGGTCTCAAGGTTACTTGATTATAGATGGTTATGATGTAAGTATATGATTAAGCATGATGTAAGGATCTTTATGTTACCAAAACCCTAGCTTTGTATGTTAAGTATCGTGATTTCGTATGTTTAGGTCATATGTTATGTTCTATTCATGAATGTTTTAATCATATGCCATGAACACATGTATTTGATGTAGGCTTCATATTATATAGAATGATGCATATGTGTTGTTAAATGTCTATGATAGATATATGGTTATGAAGGTCTATGCATGCTATATGATGAATGTCATGAACCTAAGTAATGTAGAATTCCATGAACCTAAATAATATGTACCTTGTTCATAAGAATTTTCCCATGCATGCTCTATGATGGATACTATGATTATGTATGTATGTCATGTTTTACAAAAGAAGAAGATGAATGAAGACAATGTTTATGCCTTAAATACGAATGATAAGTATGAATGATGAAGGCATAATGATGTTATGAACTAAGTATGAATGATGAAATGCCAAGTATGATTTATGTCTTGATGAGGGATGGTGTAACACCCCAAATTTGTCAATGTAAAATCATGACAATGTATGAAAATGGTTATAATGAAATGATATAAATTTCATGCAATCGCATGCTATGAAATGTCATGAATACATGAAATATTATATTCATGAAATATTATTATCATGAAATATTATGTGAATAATATTTATAAAATATTATGTAAATAATGTTATGAATTCAGGAAAAATATTAGAAAATATTATGAATTCATAAACATGAAATATTATGAAATTTCATGATGGGCTTGGCTTAATGGGCTTTGATATGGGTTAGTGCAAATTGTGATAAAAAGAAGAGCTAGAAAGGAGGAAGCAAGGATTGAACCTTGAACCTCCTAGTTGCACTCACCATGTCATAACCAATGAACCAAGCAATATTTCATGTAGAAGGAGAAAGGAACATGCTTGTTAAGTGTGTAAGGGTGAAGAGACATGTCTTTTCATGAGAAAAGTATAAATATGGGAAGTTGGAATAACTTCCTTTTCTTCTCTTCTTCTTCCTCACTTCTCCCAACCGAAACCTCCATCATCTCCTTCACTTCTTCCATTTTCGAAAATAGCATCCAAGGGTTCTAACCCTAGGGCAATTGCAAGGAAGAAAGCCCAAGTGTCTTTGCCTTCTAGCAAGACCAAAGAGTCTTAGAGGAAAATTGGAAGAAAAAGGCTTTCACATACCCTTCAAGTGTAGGGTACCCTACGATTTAAAGAAGGTTAAAATCCAGCGCTAGGATGTAAGTATCCTCTCGCCTGCAGTGTAATCGCTTTCGGTTGATTGTATGTTTTCTTGTGGTTGTTTTTGGAAATGGGAGTTTCTTCCTTGTGACCATTCGGCCACCACCATGGAAGAAGGGTTTGGTTGCTTCTTGATGCATGAGGATATCCCTAGGAACCTAGGGTATGGATGTATGTTGTTTTCCAAATTTTTGAGAGAACAAAAAGTAGGGTTTGGTACCCAACAAGTTTCGGCCACCTATGGTTGGAGGTCCAAGAGAAGTTTTTTTTGATCAAATCTTGATACATGCTAGTGCCCTAGGGATTCTATACACATATGTGTTGTTTCCAAATTTTTGAGAGAACAAAAATTAGGGTTTTGGTACCCTACAAGGTTTCGGCCAAGGCTTGGATTTCCTTGGGGTTGTGAAGTGAAATCACTTCTTGATGCATGACATGAATGCTAACAAATATTGTATACATGTGTGTTGTTTTCCAAATTTTTGAGAAGACAAAATTAGGGTATGCTACCCTATATAACTTTCGGCCAACCCTAGGAGAATTAGGGTTTAAGGGTGTATGATTTTCCTTATGATATATCCATGCTTAATAAGTATAGGCAAGGTGTTTGTGTAAATGCTTGTGTGAATATTTGAAACCATGAAGCATGCTACCACTTATTTAAGTTTCGGCCAACCCTAATTCTAGGGTTGGGAAGTACCTAATGAGACCATGAAGCATGCTACTACATATGTGATGTGTGTATAATTTATGTGACCTATCTTGTTAGGTATAAAAGCATGCCTTATAGCCCATGGGGCACCTTGATGATATGAACATGATGTGTTTGATAATATGCTTAAAAAGAGATACTCTATTGAAACTGGGATCAAGAGCACCCGAATGCGTGGTGTGTCCCTAGGTGATCAAGAGCACCCGAATGTGTGGTGTGTCCCTTAAAGATGTGACTAAGAGTACCTTTAGGCATATAAAGATATATATGAGTAATTGCATGATAAATTACTTTACTTTGAAAGTTGTGTACCCGACTCGGAAGGGGGTCGTTAAACAAATCCAATGTGCATGTTAACTGAAGGTCATGGCATTGGTAGGACGGAAGGGTCCTGCTCTAATTAGATTGGTGGCTCGCTACCCCAATTTATTAGGGAACGCGCATGATGTGGTACTACAACTGGGCCCTAGATGATGATATGATATTTTGAAGTACTTACCATTATGGAACCTTTTGAAAAGCATACTTTTCTCATCATGTGATAATCTTGTTCCGTAAAGTACTTGAAGATATTTGATGTGAGGTTTATGATGCTTTGATGAGATGATTATGATGCTTAATCTTGTTCTATCTTGATTACTGAGTACATGATATGATGTATCGATATGGTTTTGCGAGTAGGCCCGGATTCTTACTAAGCATGTTTTGCTTACTAGTTCATGTTGTTTTCTTATGCTGCAGATAGCGGTAAGAAATACTTGGATTAAAGGAAGAGGCAGAGGGAAGGCTAGAGGATGTGTGTGGTGATGGCTCGGGAAAGGATGAAAGATTCTATCTACCTTAGTTTGTCTAGAATCTAACTGCTTCCGATAAAAGATTGAAATTGTGTTACTATACTCTGAATATATGATGATTGTGACTACTCTACTGTTAGAGATATGGAACCTAGGTCATGATAGATAATACTATTATTAATGTCTAATTCTTATAATATGCATGCTCAGTAAAATGCTAGATGTTTACTATTTTCCGTTGCTTATGAATGCTTCTTTTGCATCTATCTAAGACTAGATAACTCTTGCTATATTCTTACTTGAGATTCCATGCTATAGTGTGTTAAATGATCTTCCTATTAGGTTGTAAATGCATGTAGATATAAAAGAAATGAAAAATCTTGCTTGGTAAATTAGTCTTCCATAAGCATGCTTATTACTAGTTCATGTATTGTAATTGTTTTGTTTGGATATACATGCTTAAGATGATAAATGATTTGAATGTATGGAACCGTAACCCCGCCTTAAGGGTAGATATAAGGTCGGGCGTTACAGATGGGCACCTTAAGAATGCCTCGGTTCTGGACTACCGAAGCTATCCACGGTTCTGGAACTACCGCAGCTATTCCTACTCTTATGCTATGCTTCATGAAACAAGATTATGTTTATGCTATGTATGTCTATGAATGATAAAGCATGAAAAATTATTTTACTTTATGAATGGGCTTGTACCGGACCGAAATAAGGGTCCAAGGGATGGGCACCTTAAGAACGCCTCGGTTCTGGACTACCGTAGCTGTTCACGATTCTGGGACTACCGAAGCTGTCCAACAGGGATGGGCACCTTAAGAACGCCCCAGTTTTTGGAACTACCGTAGTTGTTCCTACCCTAGTAGGTCGGGGCCCGCTACCTCGTATTTACTTAGGGATGCGCGCTTATGATGTATGTATGTGGTACAAGCCGGGGACCCCAATGATGTTATGTTTATGTTTAAGTATCTAAAAGTATGAAGTATGATTTTGAATTAAGCATCCTTATGTATATGCATCTGACTCATGCATTCATTCATGTTATGCATGATGCTATGATAAGAATGTTCTACACTTATGTTTATGTCTAGAATATGCTTATGCCCATGCTAAGAAGTATGCCATGATGAGTATATTAAGTTTATGCCATGTTAAGAAATCTACCATGATAAGTATGTTAAGCTTAGGCCATGTTAAGAATTATGCAATGATAATTATGTCATGTTCATGTTTTACGTTAGGAGTACGTTTATGTTTTATGTTCGGAATCATGCTATGTCGAATGTTTCATATGTTTATGTATGTTATGACGTATGGTTTTTAGTGAGTAGGTAAGGGTCTTACTAAGCCTATGTGCTTATAGTCTTATTTTTCTTATACCGCAGATCAAGCAAGAGGTTATTAGGTGAAGCAGCAGGAGAGGCAAAAGCAGGTGTGTGGTAGTAATATGGCAAAGGAAAGAGGAAAAAGAGACTCCTCTATTATGTCTTGTGTTTTGAAACGCCCTTTAGATTCTATGATATGCTTATAGACAAGTTACTTGCTACGTACGATACTTATGAATAAGTAGGAGATGTTATATCATGATGCTACATATGCTATGAATATGCTAAGTTACAATGCTACCATGGTTAGAGATGATAAGTAAAGGAATGTATACATGTTCAAGTATTAGTCGTATGATAAAGCGCATGTGTATAAAGAAAAAAAATGAATCCACTGCATTTAGACATTCACACGCCTAGGTATGTTAGCATAACGCCACCTCTCGCCACACCGTAAGATGTGGGAAAAAGGCAGGCGTTACAGTATCCCTCATGAAACGCCATTTAACTTTGCTTCGGTCGACGGTGAGTTCTTCCAAAATGAACCGGCTCTGATACCAATTGATAGATCGAAGACGTTGCTAAAGGGGGGGTGAATAGCACTTTTTCGTTGAATTCTCTACACAGAAGTTAGCGCAATACAAACAATAATATGCAAAGGAAGAGAGAGAGCAATGCTAACATCGGAATTTACTTGGTATCCACCCAAATGGGTGACAAATCCAAGGATCCACGCACGTACTCCACGCCCACTATGACAAGTCTCCTTCAGGTGGAGAAACCTTTACAATGGTGTTGTCTTCCTCTTTACAGAATACAATGATTAGAGAGAGAGCAAGATGAGAAGACTCTGAGCACGAACAACAGTTCGTTACAGTACGAAATCGTACTGTTCACATGCAAAAAGGTCCTCTTTTTATAAGAGAACAGGACAACCTAGCAGGCTGTACAGACCCACACCAGTCGACTGCCCCTGGGGCAGTCGATTGGCCTAGAATTAATTGCTAGGCAACGGCTATTTTTGGGGGGTCACCAGTCGACTGTCCCTTGGCCAGTCGACTGGTAGAAGGCTAAAAACCTTCTGTGAGTTTTGGCAGTCGACTACCCTCTGGCCAGTCGACTGCCCACTCACTTACAGTCATTCTTCACATTTTCCTTCACGTGTGCCTTCATGTTCACTCCCTTGGTTCGCCCCTTGAAGTCATCTTCCTCTGGCTCTCGTCCCTCGGATGTGCACACAAGCCTTCCCTTGGCTTGCCTCCATGCCACCCTTCACGTGTACCCTTGAAGTCCACTACCCGGCTTGCCCTTGGAGTCCTCCTCTCTCGGCTCTCGGCTCTCGGCTCTCGTCCCTCGGATATGTTCACCATGTGTAATTCTCCAAGTCCTATAAACTTAGTCACACATATCAAATACAACATAACACTCTAACCTTAAACATATTCACACACACACATTAAAACCATGATCTTCCAATCATTTTAGGGTCGATTGCCTCAACAGAATGGATCTTAATTAATGGATCGGGTTTAGATCCATTAGCGGGCCAAGATTATGTAGGGATCTATAGGTAAAAATATTTAAAATCGCAGCGGAAATAAGATCCCTCAAGCGATCCATGCGAAAGAAAAACTCATACAAAGTTATCTACAATTCCTATCATATATGAATACCTTTGTCGAGTGCTCTTCGCTTATCCCGCTAGTCCTTTGGTTCGCCGGATCTCTTACACGTTCAAGTGTCTGTGCCTCTATGCGTATCCACACGAACATGATCTATGCCTCGGAGAGGAATCACCTTAGTTGTGCTAGCAACTTGGGATGGTTCACAAAGCACAAGAACCTCTACTAGGGAGTTATGGACAAGGAGGAAGAAAGAAGAGGAAGAGAGATGCACCCTCTAGCCTTTGACAAGGGGGGTATTTATACTCATCTAATGAATACCAAGGGTCTATGTCCCTTGAGCTCCTCTCATCTTAATGCTAATAAAACCCAATGAATACCAAGCCTCTTGGTATTCCTTGAGACTCTTAATATTCTATTCATCTAATGAATAGAATGTCTCTTAGCCTTCCTCTTAAATAATATTTTATTAAACCCTTTAATGGAATCCATAATTAAATGGTTGAGTCTAATCTAGATGAGTCTAACTCAAATTAGACTCAATCCCATAATCTAATTGGATTCACTTGAGTCTAACTCAATTAATCTAATTCGAATCAAATCTTAGTCAAACCAAGATCAATTAATCTCTGAAGCATCGTGTCCTTAGTGTGTGACCCAATAGGTTCTCGTAACGTTGGCAATGTGCCTTTAGACACATAAGCAATAAGCGGCATCTAGCAATGCATCATTGCTACCCAAGTAACAAGAAAAGTCAAGATCCGACTAAACCTCCGTGACTATGATAATGTATAACCTTGTCCTTCTATCCTCGATATCTAGATTGACCAATGAGGCATAGACCGTATCATCCTCAGTCAATCTTCTGTTTCTTGATCCCCGAGTAGACTCACTCATACAAATGAGCTCAATATCTCATATTGACTCATTTGAGCATGACCATGCGTTTTAGCAGTTCTACTCGATCAAGGGGCCCACAGATATCACTCCCGTTATATGGGAGGGATAGATCCCATCTACATCACTCACATCCCTCTGGATAATTCATTATATGCCAAATGATCGCCTTTATAGTCCACCCTATTAAGGGTGACGTTTGACGATACCAAAGTACATAACTCCTTATGTAGGGAACCGTAGTGACTTCAGGTCTAAGGACTATTCATACTAATAGTCACATGAGAAAGTTTATGACACTCATATGACAATCTATGAATCTTTCTCATGGCGGGTCAATTCAGTACATATTCTCCAATGTATACCCATGTGTCAACTTGATATCACATATCCATGACTTGTGAGCTCAAGTCATCAGTTGACCTACATGCTAGTATCCATGCATTAATATTGTCCTTGAATATTAATACTTGACTAGGAATGGTTTAGTGTAGTGTTCTCTACATTATCTCACTATCGATTCAACCAATTGATATAATGTAGATAAGAACCTACTACCTAAGGACATTATTATACTTAGTTTTTTGACACAAATACAAAGTAAATATAATAACCAAACATGCCTTTATTAATGATAGAATATGATACAAAAAGTCCCTAGTCAATCATCACATAATTGGCTCTAGGGCTCCTACTAATAATCTCCCACTAGCACTAGTGTCAATCACTGTAATATCTAATACCCAGTGACCTAGTATGACCATCATACTTCCTTTGTGCCAAAGCCTTGGTCAAAGGATCTGCGATGTTAGAATCAGTGTGTACTCTGCATATCCTCACATCTCCTCTATCGATGATCTCTCGAATGAGATGGAAGCGTCATAGTATGTGTTTGGTCTGCTGATGAGAGTGAGGTTCCTTAGCCTGCGCAATAGCCCCATTGTTGTCACAATAGAGGTCTATTGGTTCTACTATGCTAGGAATCACACCAAGCTCTGTAATGAACTTCCGGATCCAAACAACCTCTTTTGTCGCCTCAAACGCAACAATATACTCGGCCTCTATTGTAGAATTTGCGACTGTATCCTGCTTCGAACTCTTCCATCTCACAGCGCCACCATTCATGCAAAATACATACCCTGACTGCGATCTAAAATCATCCCTATCTGTTTGGAAGCTTGCATCACTGTAACCCTTTATAGCTAGCTCCTCATTGCCTCCAAATATCAAGAAATATTCTTTCGTCCTTCGTAAGTACTTAAGAATATTCTTGACAGTTATCCAATGACTTTCACCTGGATCTAACTGGTATCTGCTCATCATGCTCAAAGCATACGAGACATCTGGACGAGTACAAAGCATGACGTACATGATAGACCCTATAGCAGATGCATAAGGGATCTGATCCATACGGTCTCTCTCCTCCTTAGAAGAGGGGCATTGAGTCTTCGAAAGACTCACACCATGTGACATCGGCAGAAAACCCTTCTTGGAATTCTGCATGGCAAAACAATTAAGTACCTTGTCAATATATGTACTGTAACACCCCACTAAAATTCCCTTCAATATTATCTCTAATATTGAGTATAATTGCATGAATAATATCCATATTGAGTAAGATTCATGAATGATAGTTAGAGTTGTGGGAATTTTAGTGTAAGTGTTAATGGGCCTTATATGGGCTCTAAATGGTGGAAATTCCTAATGGGTCTTAAATAACACTTCGATAGTTATCCTAATGGGCCCCATGAGGATAAAAGAAATAACACATCATGTAATGGGCCTTACTTTAGATGGGCTTGCAAAAGAATAAAAAAAAATGAAATGAGGTAGGTGTCAAGGATCTAACCTTGGACCTTAGAGATGTTGTAAGCCTTAAGAATGCATATGTAACTAATTCACCTAGAAAGGGAGTGCTATTAGGAGGATAGAGGAAATTGTAGATAGGTGTAAGGGAGATGAAGGGTCACCATGGAGGATGAAGAGTCACCATGGAAGGTAATGGGGTCACCATGGAGGGTGAAGAGGCATACCACTTCATTTACTATAAGAAGATGAGGAAAAAATGCCACAAGCCATCTCTTCATTCTTCTCATTGCCGAAACACCAAGGCCCTCTCTCCATCAAAAAAAAAATCTCTCCAAGAAGATCTAGTGAAGGCTTTGTGTTTGTGAAGCAAAGGAAGAGCCAAGGAGCAAGAAGTTCTTTCTTTCTCCTTCTAGGTGATATATATTGCTTGGGAATCTTTAGCACAAGGGTAAGACTCCCCTCACCTGCAACATAATAGCTTATATATGTTTTTGTTCATGTTCTTGTATGTTCTTGCGATGTGTTGCTAAAATTGTGAAGTTTTTCCCTATGAGCAAATTTCGACCAAGCATGGGTTTAGGGCCTAGGTTTGTGTTTGATGCTATCTAATGACTCCAATGTTTTCTTGATGTTAAGTTATGAGTTATGATGAACAAAAAAGATGGAGCAAAAGACCCTTAAAAGTTTCGGCCAAGGTTCCCATGAAGCCATAGACCTTTTGGCCATAAGAAGATGTTTGGGTTCTTTTTGACTAGCTAATGGTTTTAATTCCTTGTTAATGTTTTGTTGAGTATTTTATATATATTTATGCCATGTTTTCTCCTCTGTACATGTTCAGCCCATACCCTAAATAAGGGCTAAAAAATGAGTTAAAGATGTCATGTTACTTGCTAATGCTTCCTAGTGTTAGAATATGTATTATATGCATGTTGTATGAATCAATTGCTCTTATTTTTGTCTTTTTCATGTTGATATGAACCTTAGAAGTTTCTAATCAGTACCTTAAATTGGGTTTTAGGATGGGTTAAGGTCACTACCTCACTTGATGATGTCTCTTTGTAATAGAAAATTCAATGTATGCATGTTGTATGAGTTGTGTGATGTTGTGTTGTGTTTTATGC
Source organism: Boesenbergia rotunda (assembly GCA_024364735.1). Classification (NCBI taxonomy): domain Eukaryota; kingdom Viridiplantae; phylum Streptophyta; class Magnoliopsida; order Zingiberales; family Zingiberaceae; genus Boesenbergia; species Boesenbergia rotunda. Next base: position 392,877 of record JAGFNQ010009386.1, on the reverse strand, counting down.
CATGATAACTCTATCTAAATGTTTTGACCAGTAGAGTATATGTTGAATTATGGTTGAATTAAAGGTATCCATGTTTCATTATGCCATGATAGATGAAAAAAATGGAACAAGTTTCCTAGGTGTATTATCCTTAGTTTTAAATTGAACATTATGTGTTTTATGAATCATGAATGATAAGTTGGCATGTTATAAATTTTCTTACCATGAAATTATGTTTCTCCATGCCATGTTCATGCTTGAAAGTTATGATGATATTTATGCTTTGAATGTATGCCCATGACATGTATGACATTATGAATAAAAGAATGTTTAAAGAGCAATTTCTAAGAAAAAAAAAGAAATAACGAACAATATGCTAAAGAGCAATTGCTATGGAAAGAAAAGGAATCATGTATGCTATTTTACTTTATGTATTGGCTTGTACCGGATCTTGAAAAAGGTCGAAGGGATGGGCTCCTAAGCAATGCCCCGGTTCTGGACTACCGTAGCTGTCCCTAGGCTAGAGGTTGCCTAGTACCCTAGTAGGTCGGGATTAGCTACCTCGCACTCTACGAAGGGATGCGTGCAAATGACGAATGGGTACAAGCCAGGGATCCCAGTAATGATGATATGTTAATGTTCAAGTATTATATTATATATATTTTCAAAGAGCATCCTTAATGTTTATGCACATGTTTATATTTAAAGATATTGCGTATGCTATGTCTAATGTTTATGCACATGATTATGTTTTAAAGATTATGCAAATGTTATGTGCTTTAAGTACTTACTCATGCCATATGTCCTTAATAACGACACACATATTCATGTTTTAAGTGTTTATGCTTATGTGCTTTAGATGCTTTAAGTATTTATTCATGTTATATGTTTATGTCAAATGATGTAGATTTCTACTTATTTGTGATGTACGGATTTTGTGAGTAAGCAAGGAGCTTACTAAGCATTTTATGATTATAGTCTACCTTCTTATGTTGCAGATCAAACTAAAGGTTTCTAAAGAAGGGGAAGCAGCAGGAGGGCATGTGTGTGTGTGGCAGTGACTTGGCAGAACGATCCTACTGTTGTCTTTACTCTTACTTACGGACTTATTTTTCATGGACCTAATGTTGCTACTTATAAACTGCATGTGTTAGTTCTTATGTTTACGCTTACTACTTGTTGGAGTTGAAGTTCTTCATGATATACATGCTTAATGTAGAACTATATACTCTCTTGTTAAATATGTTATGCTATGATTCACATGCTTAAAGTAGTTTAGTTAGAAGGAAATTTATCCAATTGCATATGTTCATGATTTAGTATTATTTCCGCTGCTATATTTACGTTTCATATGCAATAATGTACAAAAAAAGGTAACGCGTCGCTCACGTAAGGGGCGGGCATTACATGTACTCTGACTTAAGCCAAGCAATCTCTTAGATCTATCTCTATAGATCTTGGTGCCTAGGATATAGGTTGCTTCACCTAAGTCTTTCATTGAGAAATAACTCCCGAGCCACGTCTTCACAGACTGTAGTAAAGGGATATCATTCCCAATGAGGTGTATGTCATCTACATACAAGATCAGGAAGATAACTGTGCTCCCACTAACCCTCTTGTAGACACAGGGTTCATCTTCATTCTTGATGAAACCAAACGCTTTGATTGTAACGACCCAGAAAATTCTCTTAATATTTCCTTAAAATATTAAGCATGTCTAGATAATTTTCTGAGGAACCTAGAAATATTAATGCGAACTTTGGCCTAGAAAATTCATGTATTCTCATTTAAATTGGGAAAAAGGGCACTAATGGGCCTTATATGGGCTTTTTAGTACCAAAATTATTGGTGGATTTTAGGTGAAAATTTATATAATATAAAGGATTCTAATGGGAAATATTAACATAATTATGGGGGGATTTTTAGAGGATTTTCGGAATTTTAGGGAAATAAAAAGAAAAATAAAATAAAAATAAAGTGCATGGACCAAGGATTGAACCTTGGACCTCTTGTACAACCATGCATGCTCTAACCAACTCACCTAGCAAGGGAATATTATGAGGGAATGAAGTGGATATTGGTTAAGGCTTAGAAGAAGATGAAGGGTCATGAAGAGACTCTTCATTTGCCTCCTTGATGAGTTATAAAGAGGGGGGTTTGGGAGTTACTTCTTCCTTCCATCAATTGCATTTTCTTCCTCCCTCCTCCCTCATCCTAGCCGAACACCACAAGGGTGATTCTCCCTTGGAAAAGCTCCACAAGAAGGTCTCATCTCCAAGATCTAAAGGCTTCCCAAGGATACAAGGACAAGGGGGTTCAAGGGTCCAAAGATTTTACAATTTCCTTCTCTTTTAAGGTTTAAAAATCAAGATCAACCAAGGTAAGACTCCCTCACCTGTGGTATAATAGTTCCTTATGTTTTAGCATGATTTATTGGTTGGTTTTTGGACTTGAAGTTGAAAGAAACAAAACCAAGCACCCTAGAGACCCTATGGGTTTCGGCCACTAGGTTTTAGGGTCCATGATGATGCTAAAAATCTTGATAATGTTGTTTAATGTTCTCTCATGATGTCTAGAGATTAAATATAATTTTTGAGAATTTTTGGGGTACCCTAGGATACCCTAAGGTTTCGGACAATATCAATAACCCATGGGTAGGGTTGGGTCTAAAACCTCAAGTGTATGTTTGATGTATTATCATGATATAGGGGAGATGGAGGGTGTTTATGTGAATGTTTCCCATGGCCTAGAGACCCTATGAGTTTCGGCCAAGTACCCTAATAGGGTGGAAAGTTAGGACTTATTTCAAGTAAGGGCCCCAATGACCCTATGGTAGGGTATGGTTGGTGTTTAAGCAATTGATTTGGGGTTTTAATGGAATTTTTATATGCCCCCACGGCCTTGAAGTTTCGGCCAAGAGCAAGATTAGGGATAATGGATTAGGGTTGGCCTTAAGAATGGGATCAAATGTTTCCTATGGCCTAGTATGTATGTATGAGATGTTGTTGGAAAGTTATGTGAAGTTTCATGGACCTATGGTTCCTTGGGGCTTTCGGCCAAGGACCTAACCTAGGGCTAGGGTTGGGTTAAACATACAAAGATGCTTGGGTTTAGGTTACTAAGATGTATGTTTAAGTAAGGTGGAAGAATTTCTATGTTAACCAAACCCTTAGTTTATATGTCATGAACTATATGATTAGGTCATCAATGTTTAGACATGTGCCATGATTTATGAATGATATGTAGGTATGCCATGTTCTATGAATAATATGTATGTATGCCATGTCTTATAAATGAAATGTATGTATGCCATGTCTTATGAATGATATGTATGTATGCCATGCTTTATGAATGATGTGTACATATGCCATGTTTAAGAATGAAAAATGAAGAATGAAGTTAAAGTTCATGCCTTTAAGGCATAACGATGATGTTAAGTATGATGAATGAATGAATATGCTATGAATGATGATGAATGAAAAAGCATGTGAAAGCATTTTATTTTATTTTATGGGCTTGTACCGGACCTAAGTAAGGTCCACGGTTCTGAACTATCGATGAAGCTGTCCACGGTTTGGGACTACCGATGAAGCTGTCCACGGTTTGGGACTACCGATGAAGCTGTCCTTACGGTTCGGGACTACCGATGAAGCTGTCCTTACCCTAGTAGGTCGAGATTAGCTACCTCGTATTTACTTAGGGATGCGCGCATATGATGTATGAATGTGGTACAAGCCAGAGCCCAATGAATGTTATGATTATGTTAAAGTACTTAAAAGCATGTTTTAAAGATTAAGCATCCTTATATATATATGCACAATTATCACATGCAGTCATTCATGTTATGCATTATGTTATGAAAAGTATGTTTATGAAAAGTATGTTTAGGAAAAGTATGTTTATGCAAGGTATGTTAATGCAAAGTATGTTCATGTTAATTATGATGCCATGATTTAATTATGTTTATGCTAAGTTAGAATGCCATGATTTTATTTATGTCCATGCTAATTTATGAAGTCATGATTTAATTATGTTTATGCTAGGTTAGGATGCCATGATTTTATTTATGTTCATGCTAGATTATGATGCCATGATTTCATTATGTTTATGCTAAGTGAGAATGCCATGATTTTATTTATGTCCATGCTAATTTATGAAGCCATGATTTAATTGTGTTTATGCTAGGTTAGGATGTCATGATTTTATTTATGCTCATGCTAGATTATGTTGGTGCAGGAAGCACCCGATCGAACCTTGTTTTGATATTGGCAAAGGATTCAAAGTTAAGGGTTATTTGTGATCTAACGTTGTTCACTGAGTGTGCAGAAAAATCCCTAGCGAAGGACTGCTAGGCACCTGGCGAAGGACTGCCAGTATCAAAGCCCTAGCGAAGGACTGCTAGGCACCTGGCGGAGGACTGCCAGTATCCAAGCCCTAGCGAAGGACTGCTAGGCACCTGGCGAAGGACTGCCAGTATCCAAGCCCTAGCAAAGGACTGCTAGGCAACTGGCGAAGGACTGCCAGCATCCAAGCCCTAGCGAAGGACTGCTAGGCAACTGGCGAAGGACTGCCAGCATCCAAGACCTAGCGAAGGACTGCTAGGCTCTAGGCGAAGGATAGCCTGGGACTAAAGCCCTGGCGAAGGACTGCCAGACAGGACAAGCCCTAGCAAAGGACTGCTAGGCACTGGCGAAGGACTGCCAGACAGGACAAGCCCTAGCGAAGGAATGCTAGGCACTGGCGAAGGGCTGCCAGAAGAAAAAACCTAGCGAAGGGCTGCTAGGCACCAAGCGAAGGGAAGCTTGGTAACTCAAGACCTGGCGAAGGACTGCTGGGTAAAAGTCCAACTGGAGGATCCGGTTGGCACCAGGTAAAACTCTCCCGAGAGGAGTAGGTGAGGACGCGTTCCCCTCGAGGGAACATTAGGCGTCGGTTCGACCTAGGGCTCCATTTTGGAGACCCAAAGTCAGAACCAAGACAGCCAAGGCTGTGTAAAATTAACTTATTAATTGCTGTTTTGGACTAACCCTGGATGCAGGACCGAAGGACTGTGTTTCTGCAGCTCAGAGAGCCTCAAAGGAGTGAGGCCGTAGCTGAGCAGGGCGCCCCGGATGTGTCGGGCGCCCCAGAGTCAACCCAAAGTCAGCAGAGCAAGTAAACGCCCCGACAGCAGCACATTTGGGGGCGCCCCGGATGTTTCGGGCGCCCCGCGCGCATCGGGCGCTCCGCGTGTCGCGGGCGCCCACTGTGCCACGCCACTGAAGGCTGCTGCAGCTCACTCTCGCGAAGCCCTGAAGATGACGCTTTGACCGGTCAACCGGGCGCCCCGCGTGCGTCGAGCGCCCCGGTCAAAGCTGATCCCGAAGATGAAGAGATCAGCCTTGACCAGAGGGCTCGCCGGATCAAGAGCCACGTGGGGGGCGCCCCGAGCATGTCGGGCGCCCCCTGCCCTATATAAAGAGGGCCTCGACCCTATTCTTGAACAACCAATTCCTTCGACAATTCTACGCTCTTCTGCTTCCACGACACGCTCCAGAAAGCTGCCAACTCAAGCCGACGACGTCCCGCTGCTCCAGAACTTCAATCTTCACCGGACGTCGGTAACAAGAGTTGTATTTAAGTTTACGAGAATATTTTTATTATTATTTGTGTGTAAACTTGTGCGAACTTATAGAATTGCCCGCAGAAAACGGTCAACGACCGTGGGCCTTGGAGTAGGAGTCGACCCAGGCTCCGAACCAAGTAAACCGGCTGTGTTTGCGTTGTTGTGTTCTCTTTTATTTCCGCTGCGCACCCGCTCTTTTTAAATCCGAACGAATTGCGACATTCACCCCCCCCCCCTCTCTTGCATTTCTCGATCCAACAGATTATGATGCCATGATTTCATTATGTTTATGCTAAGTTAGAATGCCATGATTTTATTTATGTCCATGCTAATTTATGAAGTCATGATTTAATTGTGTTTATGCTAGGTTAGGATGCCATGATTTTATTTATGTTCATACTAGATTATGATGCCATGATTTCATTATGTTTATGCTAAGTTAGAATGCCATGATTTTATTTATGTTCATGCTAATTTATGAAGCCATGATTTAATTATGTTTGTGCTATGTTAGGATGCCAGGATTTTATTTAGGTTCATACTAAGAATGTTTATGAGGTTATGCTTATTATGTTTATGTCTATGCCAAGTACTATGTCATGCCGTGAATGTTTTAAGTTTATGTTTATGCCATGCTACGAATGTGATTAAGTTTATGTTCATGCCATGTTGAATGTATGCTAAGTGAGCATGAAGGCTTATGTTCTAAGTAAAGCACTAAGTATGATAATGTTTCATGTGCTCATGATTAAGTGATGAATAATGTTAGTGAGTAGGAAAGAGTCTTACTAAGCCTGTGTGCTTATAGTCTTATTTTCTTATACCGCAGATCACGCAAGGGGACAGTAAGGAAGCAGCAGGAGGGCATTAACGCATGTGTGTGATAGTGACTTGGCCAAGAGACCATATGTTTGCTCGTCTTACGATAGAACTTTACCTTTACTATTAAGTACTTGAATGTGACTCTATGACATAATGCTAAAGTATGACATGATACTAAGTATGACATGATATAATGCTAAGTATAAAGTTAATATGCCAAGTTCCATGTTATGATGCTAGGAATGGTAGTAAGTGCATGTAGGTGTAAGTTTAAAGGTTTCCGCTGCATTATGATGTCTACATGCCCTAAGTATGTTAACGTAACGCCGCTTTATGAAAAGAAAAAAAAAGCGGGCGTTACAGGTTGGTATCAAAGCAGTTACCATCTCACTATACACACATCAAGCCCTCTTCCTGCCGCTTCCAAGTAAGTACCTTTACATATCTGATAGTAGTAAGATGTTTTATGATTTTATGATATGCAAGTATGAACGATAGTTATGATGAAAAGTACCTTAAGATATGTAACGATGAACGATATTTTGTCTTCTTTTAGGAATTAAATACTTTAGAGTAATATGGGGGTAGGAATAACAATAACTCATATTATCCATACTTGTCCTTTATGAAGGAAAACATGGCTAGAAGACAGAGTAACAGAATTAATGAGACTACTTCATCACCTGACCTGAAGCTCAATATACCTTATATCATAACCTATCTTAAGTCACATCATAAGACAATCATGTATAAGTATTCTGCCTGATTACATTAGGTCTAAGTTAGTCATAATATAATTAGTCATAAGTGTGACTCAACCTTATGTTCATAAACATGGTATTAATTGAGCACCATCATAATCTTAGTAATTAAGGTGAACCTAGTATATAACCTGTACATTATATGAGTTACCAATCATATAATATAATTATATTATATTATATAAAGCAAATGATAATAATAATATGAGAGTATGTACTAATATAAAATTAGTATAAATATGACTATAATAATTCACCTATCATATAGGTTCTTAATATGAGCCTGCATACAGGTTGACATGTATCATCTCAACCTATAAGTTATCACATACACATATTATTCCATAAGCAATTATAGGTATTATACCTATAACTTATATGATAAATAACTATAATTTATGATATCATGTATAACCTATAATATAGTCTCATGTAGGGAATTATATGATAGCCTACATACATAGGATTATAACTCTCTCACCTATGTTAGCGTATAGTATTGGTTCCATTATACTAATACTAATATAATTAATGGTATAAGTCATACGGTATAACCTAAAACGATACGCATAGTGTAGTGTTCTACTTATGTGTCCACTATATTTTCATACTAATTATAAATATTAGTATTATCAACGTATGTTTCACTATTATCTTATATATAATATATAAGATTACCTTGAGTTATTTTATGGTAATATAATAAATATGATCTCACTTATCATATAATAACCATTAACTAATATAATTCATAGCTTATGTTGTGAACTAATATTTCAGAACCATACTATTATTAGGTTTACCCATAATTATAATAGGTATATAATTATGATATATGCATATAATTACATCATATGGCTATTAATGACACTAGCTCAATTATGACAATCATGTATGTCACTTATATCATCAAGGATATAAGTATAAATGACCGTGAATAAAATACACCTAATCTGTATGTCAGATTGGCAATATTATGAGTTCCTTGAATTAAAGAATTAACCCTTATTCGATGCATCCGGGATCCACCAAAATGTATCAAGACCTAAAGGAGAAATTCTGGTGGTCCGGTATGAAGAGAGACGTAGCTCAGCATGTTAGTACTTGCCTGACCTGCCAACGAGTGAAAGCAGAACACTAGCGACCCGGAGGAGCTCTGCAGCCACTTCCAAGTCCAGAGTGGAAATGGGAAGATATCTCTATGGATTTCATTTCAGGACTTCTCAGGACTACAAATGGATATGATGTAGTATGGGTAATTGTGGACAGGTTGACAAAGCCTGCTCACTTCCTAGTAGTCAAGATGACTTATTCGATTGAGCAACTAGCTCAATTATATGCTAGGGAAATAATTAGACTCCATGGAGTTCCCAAGACTGTCACTTCTGATAGGGATGGTCGCTTTACCTCACGTTTTTGGGAGTGCGTTTAGAAGTAAATTGGCACTAAATTGCGATTTAGCACCGCCTTTCACTCTCAGACTGACGGGCAAACGGAACGGGTGAATCAAATACTAGAAGATATGTTGAGAGCTTGTGCCCTGGATTTCAAGGGAAGTTGGTGTCGATATCTATACTTGGCAGAATTTGCTTACAACAATAGCTACCAAGCTACTATTGGAATGGCACCTTATGAGGCCTTGTATGGGAGGAGATATAGGTCTCCGATCTGTTGGTATGAGGGTGGTGAAAAGAAGGAAATGGGGCTCACAACGGAGGTCATTGACAGCACCACCCGCGCTATACAGAATATTCGACAATGGATAGAAACTGCTCAGAGCCGGCAGAAGAGTTATGCCGATGTTCGGCGTAGACCACTGGAGTTTAATGTTGGAGAATGGGTGTTTCTGAAGGTGGCTCCTATGAAGGGGGTGACCAGATTTGGGAAGAAAGGAAAACTAAGTCCGCGCTATGTGGGGCCGTACTTGGTTCTGGAAAGAGTCGGTAAAGTGGCATATGAGCTGGAGCTGCCTCCATAGATGTCAGCTATCCATAACGTATTCCATGTATCCCTGCTTAAAAAGTGTATCCCAAATATGGACCAAGTGATCGAGCCGCAGACAGTGCAAGTGCAAGAGGACCTAAGTTATGAGAGCAGACCCATCCAGATTTTAGATAGGGAGGTCAAGAAGCTGAGGAGTAAGGAGGTACCCTTAGTCAAGGTCTTATGGCAAAGTCAACGGTTCGAGGAAGCTACCTGGGAACGCGAGGACGAGATGAGGCGCAAGTACCCGGAGTTGTTCTAAGTTCGAGGACGAACTTTCATGAGGTATGGGGGATTGTAACGACCCGGAAAATTCTCTTAATATTTCCTTAAAATATTAAGCATGTCTAGATAATTTTCCGAGGAACCTAGAAATATTAATGCGAACTTTGGCCTAGAAAATCCATGTTTTCTCATTTAAATTGGGAAAAAGGGCACTAATGAGCCTTATATGAGCTTTTTAGTACCAAAATTATTGGTGGATTTTAGGTGAAAATTTATATAAATATAAAGGATTCTAATGGGAAATATTAACATAATTATGGGGGGATTTTTAGAGGATTTTCGGAATTTTAGGGAAATAAAAAGAAAAATAAAATAAAAATAAGGTGCATGACCAAGGATTGAACCTTGGACCTCTTGTACAACCATGCATGCTCTAACCAACTCACCTAGCAAGGGAATGTTATGAGGGAATGAAGTGGATATTGGTTAAGGCTTAGAAGAAGATGAAGGGTCATGAAGAGACTCTTCATTTGCCTCCTTGATGAGTTATAAAGATGGGGGTTTGGGAGTTACTTCTTCCTTCCATCAATTGCATTTTCTTCCTCCCTCCTCCCTCATCCTAGCTGAACACCACAAGGGTGATTCTCCCTTGGAAAAGCTCCACAACAAGGTCTCATCTCCAAGATCTAAAGGCTTCCCAAGGATACAAGGACAAGGGGGTTCAAGGGTCCAAAGATTTTACAATTTCCTTCTCTTTTAAGGTTTAAAAATCAAGATCAACCAAGGTAAGACTCCCTCACCTGTGGTATAATAGTTCCTTATGTTTTAGCATGATTTATTGGTTGGTTTTTGGACTTGAAGTTGAAAGAAACAAAACCAAGCACCCTAGAGACCCTATGGGTTTCAGCCACTAGGTTTTAGGGTCCATGATGATGCTAAAAATCTTGATAATGTTGTTTAATGTTCTCTCATGATGTCTAGAGATTAAATATAATTTTTGAGAATTTTTGGGGTACCCTAGGATACCCTAAGGTTTCGGCCAATATCAATAACCTATGGGTAGGGTTGGGTCTAAAACCTCAAGTGTATGTTTGATGTATTATCATGATATAGGGGAGATGGAGGGTGTTTATGTGAATGTTTCCCATGGCCTAGAGACCCTATGGGTTTCGGCCAAGTACCCTAATAGGGTGGAAAGTTAGGACTTATTTCAAGTAAGGGCCCCAATGGCCCTATGGTAGGGTATGGTTGGTGTTTAAGCAATTGATTTGGGGTTTTAATGGAATTTTTCTATGCCCCCATGGCCTTGAAGTTTCAGCCAAGAGCAAGATTAGGGATAAAGGATTAGGGTTGGCCTTAAGAATGGGATCAAATGTTTCCTATGGCCTAGTATGTATGTATGAGATGTTGTTGGAAAGTTATGTGAAGTTTCATGGACCTATGGTTCCTTGGGGCTTTCGGCCAAGGACCTAACCTAGGGCTAGGGTTGGGTTAAACCTACAAAGATGCTTGGGTTTAGGTTACTAAGATGTATTTTTAAGTAAGGTGGAAGAATTTCTATGTTAACCAAACCCTTAGTTTATATGTCATGAACTATATGATTAGGTCATCAATGTTTAGACATGTGCCATGATTTATGAATGATATGTAGGTATGTCATGTTCTATGAATAATATGTATGTATGCCATGTCTTATAAATGAAATGTATGTATGCCATGTCTTATGAATGATATGTATGTATGCCATGCTTTATGAATGATGTGTACATATGCCATGTTTAAGAATGAAAAATGAAGAATGAAGTTAAAGTTCATGCCTTTAAGGCATAACGATGATGTTAAGTATGATGAATGAATGAATATGCTATGAATGATGATGAATGAAAAAGCATGTGAAAGCATTTTATTTTATTTTATGGGCTTGTACCGGACCTAAGTAAGGTCCACGGTTCTGGACTACCGATGAAGCTGTCCACGGTTTGGGACTTCCGATGAAGTTGTCCTTACGGTTCGGGACTACCGATGAAGCTGTCCTTACCCTAGTAGGTCGAGATTAGCTACCTCGTATTTACTTAGGGATGCGCCCATATGATGTATGAATGTGGTACAAGCCAGGGCCCAATGAATGTTATGATTATGTTAAAGTATTTAAAAGCATGTTTTAAAGATTAAGCATCCTTATATATATATGCACAATTGTCACATGCATCCATTCATGTTATGCATTATGTTAAGAAAAGTATGTTTAGGAAAAGTATGTTTATGCAAGGTATGTTAATGCAAAGTATGTTCATGTTAATTATGATGCCATGATTTAATTATGTTTATGCTAAGTTAGAACGCCATGATTTTATTTATGTCCATGCTAATTTATGAAGCCATGATTTAATTATGTTTATGCTAGGTTAGGATGCCATGATTTTATTTATGTTCATGCTAGATTATGATGCCATGATTTCATTATTTTTATGCTAAGTTAGAATGCCATGATTTTATTTATGTCCATGCTAATTTATGAAGCCATTATTTAATTGTGTTTATGCTAGGTTAGGATGCCATGAATTTATTTATGTTCATGCTAGATTATGATGCCATGATGTCATTATGTTTATGCTAAGTTAGAATGCCATGATTTTATTTATGTCCATGCTAATTTATGAAGCCATGATTTAATTGTGTTTATGCTAGGTTAGGATGCCATGATTTTATTTATGTTCATGCTAGATTATGATGCCATGATTTCATTATGTTTATGCTAAGTTAGAATGCCATGATTTTATTTATGTTCATGCTAATTTATGAAGCCATGATTTAATTATGTTTGTGCTAAGTTAGAATGCCAGGATTTTATTTAGGTTCATACTAAGAATGTTTATGAGGTTATGCTTATTATGTTTTTGTCTATGCCAAGTACTATGTCATGCCGTGAATGTTTTAAGTTTATATTTATGCCATGCTACGAATGTGATTAAGTTTATCTTCATGCCATGTTGAATGTATGCTAAGTGAGCATGAAGGCTTATGTTCTAAGTAAAGCACTAAGTATGATAATGTTTCATGTGCTCATGATTAAGTGATGAATGGTTTTAGTGAGTAGGAAAGAGTCTTACTAAGCCTGTGTGCTTATATTCTTATTTTCTTATACCGTAGATCACGCAAGGGGACAGTAAGGAAGCAGCAGGAGGGCATTAAAGCATGTGTGTGATAGTGACTTGGCCAAGAGACCATATGTTTGCTCGTCTTACGATAGAACTTTTCCTTTACTATTAAGTACTCGAATGTGACTCTATGACATGATGCTAAAGTATGACATGATGCTAAGTATGACATGATATGATGCTAAGTATAAAGTTAATATGCCAAGTTCCATGTTATGATGCTAGGAATGGTAGTATGTGCATGTAGGTGTAAGTTTAAAGGTTTCCGCTGCATTATGATGTCTACATGCCCTAAGTATGTTAACGTAACGCCGCTTTATGAAAAGAAAAAAAAAGCGGGTGTTACATTGATTGCATCATCAAATCGAAGATTCCAGCTTCAAGAAGCTTACTTTAGCCCATAAATGGACCTTTGCAATTTACATACCTTTCCAGCATGCTCTGGATCTACAAAACCCTCAGGTTGTGTCATGTACACATCCTCGAGTAAATTCCCATTTAGGAATGCGGTTTTGACATCCATCTGCCAGATCTCGTAGTCATGGTAAGCTGCAATAGCAAGCATGATCCGAATAGACTTAAGCATCGCCACTGGTGAAAAGGTTTCATCATAGTCGATACCATGAATTTGTTTGAAACCTTTAGCTACCAATCTCCCTTTATAGGTATGCATGCGTCCATCCACGTCAGTCTTTCTTCTAAAGACTCACTTACACTCAATGGGTTTAATCCCCTCAGGTGGATCAACCAAAGTCCATACTTGGTTAGTGTACATGGATTCCATTTCGGATCTCATGGCCTCTAGCCATTTCTCAGAATCTGGGCTCATCACTGTTGGGACCGGGTGCATGTTGACATGGATGCGGGTTTGTAATTTTAAATTAATTACGTACAGCGGAAGGTTCAGCATAAATAATTTCTCAAATTATTTAACCACACATCTAAGCATGCAACTTTTTCTTGTGTAGACATGATCATATATTTAAAATTTTGAAGAAACGTAAACTAATTTACTTATTACCTCGCGTATCTCGAAGGAAGGGACGAGATCCAACCGTAAGCGTCCCTCGGAAGCTCTACCTCTATTCGCGTCCACGCCAAGTATCTTCGGGATGACTTCGCAAAGCCACGAGTTTCATGTTCTCGAGAACTACTAGATTCTCCGAGAACGCGACAAGAAAAACTAAGAGAGAAGTAATCACATCGGAAAAACTCACTACCAAGGTTGGCCGGAATCACAATTCCGACGAGAAGGAGGAAGATAACTTGCGCCCAATCCCAAGGTGATGATGGCTGGAGAGGAAGCTTGTCCCAACGGAAGAACTTCGTCGCCTCGATGCTTCTCCTTGTGCTCACGGCAAGAAGAAGGGAGAAGAACCTTGTGGCCGGCCAAGAGGAAGAAGGGAGGAGAGGGAGAGAGCCCAGGCAAGAATACTTCGATTGAATTTCAAGCCTTGCCTTGGATCCTTTATATAGTGGTCTCTCAACCGCCAAGTCTCTTTTTTCTTATGGAATAAATTTTCTATGACTTATTCCATCATGCCAAGTTTTATCATTTTTTAATTCATAATAAAAATCAACCAAGTCTCTTTTTTCTTATGGAATAAATTTTCTTATCATGGTAAATCAATCCATGATTGATTTTATAAAATAAAATAAACCAATCCATGGTTCATTTTAATTTCCATGAAAAATAAACCAAACCTTGGTTTATTATATAAAAATTTATATCATCCATAATTTTATAAAACAAACCACACTGGTTTATTTTATAAATTGAGCCAAAAACTTGGTTCTCTCCCTTTGTTGTGGCCGACCAAGCATAGAGAATGGAGACCCTCTTTGGCCAGCCCATCCAAGCCACGCTCCAATGAATTAAACTTATTTAATTCATCTATTAAGTCTTCAAACGACTTAGACATTTTACGCTTCCGATGCATCTCTGAAAAATTCAGATTCGACTTATCGTTTGGCTTAACCAAACCTAATCTCTCTTGATTGGAAAATCTAATTTTTAACTCATTTTAAATCCCTCGGATTACTCATAGTGCGTGTGACTAAATAGGCTTTCGATTTATGTTGGCCATCTATAATTAACCAATTATAGAACGATCATGAGTGGCACCTAGTAGTACATCATGATTCCCAATTAATCGAAAGATCAACGGTTGACCTCAGAAACTATTCTGAAACCCTTCAGCAGCTATAATGAATCGTGCCCCATTCCCTTTACCATCTTATACCCACTTGGTTCAGGACATGGTCTATGTGTGTCAGTCCCCACTAGGCTGACTACGTCACACCTAGCCCAAGTAACGTTTTCTCGTCCTACGGATTGTAATTACTCTCATGTATTTAAGAGATTCATACTCTGAACATGTCAAGCTCTGGCCAGAGGCTTCGAGTAACAATCCGACGATAGGCCTTGGGTATACATCTCCTCGCAAGGAGTGGTGAATCCTTTGTAGGCTGTTCAAACATCTTCGGGCACTTCGGCTTATACCCAATCATCCTGGGTCCACACCTCCTTGGAGATGCTTGCTTAAGATGTCAAAGTATAAGTCTCCATGACCAAGATAACTTAAACATCGCAAGTCAAAGGAACATCGCACTTAAGCTGCAATAAGAACTTCATTGACATATCTATATGTAGGCTGTTAATGAGAGCCCTAGAGTTAATCATGTGATGGTTGTTGTATGGACTCATTGTATCATATTTCATATATATATAAAGGCATTTGATTATGGTTATTATACTTACTTGTATTGGTGCCAAATAACTAAGTGTAATAACGTCCTTGGTAGTAGGTTCATATCTATATCAATCGATTGGTTGAATCGATAGTGAGATGATATAAAGAACACTACTCTTAATTATTCCTAGTCAAGTATTAACATTCAGGGACAATGTTAATGCATAGAGACTAGCATGTAGGTCAACACGATGACTTGATCTCACAAGTCATGGATATGAGATATCAAGTTGACACATGAGTATGTATTGGAGAATGTATACTGAATGACCCACCATGAGAAAGTATCATGGATCGTTATATGAGTGTCATATACTTTCTCATGTGACTATTAGTATGACTATTAGTCCTTAGACCTGAAGTCACCATAGTTCCCTACATAAGGAGTTATGTACTTTGGTTTTGTCAAACGTCACCCGTAACTGGGTGCACTATAAAGGCGATTACTGGGTATGTAACAAATTATGCGGAGGGATGTAAGTGATGTAGATGGGATCTATCCCTCCTATATGACGGGAGAGATATCATAGTCTTGATAGAGTGAGATCACTAAGTGCATGGTCATGCCCAAATAAGGCAATATGAGATATTGAGCTTATTTGATTATAGTGAGTCTACTTGGAGTTCAAGACACATAGATTGATTGGAGGATGACACGGTCTATGCTTCATAGAAGATCAATCTAGATATCGACGATAGAAGGACATTGTCACATATTATGAAAGTCATAATTAGTAGTCACATTGGTGATGTTGGATCTCAACATTCTTGTAACTTGGGTAGCAATGATGTGTTGCTAGATACCGCTCATTGCTTATGTTTCTAAGAGGTTAGAAGCATTGCCAACGTTACAAGAACCTATAGGGTCACACACAAAGAACAAATAGATGGAGAAAAAATGAAGTCAAGTTTGACTTGGCTAAATATGGAAAGTCCATAAAAGGCTAGTTTGACTTGACCCAAATCCAAATCAGGTTTGACTTGACTTGGTTCCACTTCAAGTTAGACTTGACATGGGAGAAGAAATGGAGTCAAGTTTGACTTGACTAAATATGGAAAGTCCATAAAAGACAAGTTTGACTTGACCCAAATCCACCTCAAGTTAGACTTGACTTAATGTCACATCATGGTGATGAATTGGCATGGAGCCAACCATTGATGATGCTCCACATCATCAAGAGCATTAAGTGTGGATGCCACCTCATCAAGGAAGATTAATGGTCAAGTTTGACTTGACCAAAAGGCCACCTCACCTTGACTTGACCAAGTGATGACTTGGCTTGGTATTTGACCAATGATGATGCTCCACATCATCTCCAAAGGTTGTAACCCCCCCCCCCCCCATTTGAATTTGAATTCAAATTGAAAGGGGGTTATGGCCGGCCACTTAATGGCCATTAATGGCCATTATGGCCGGCCACTTAATGGCTATTAATGGCCATTATGTGGCCGACCACAATTGGAGAACAAATACCAAGTTTTGGTTCCATTTTCCGAGATGGTGTGTCTTCTCTTCTTCCTCCTCCAAGTGTTGGTGCTCTTCTTCTTCTTCTCCTCTTGGCCCAACTGTAACACCCGCCCTTAATCCCCTAGGGATTCGGCGGCGCTACTTTAATTTTCGTACATTACAACTACACGCATGCATTCATATTTTTTTTATCTAATCTATGCATGGACATATGTATCATTTAAGCATGCAAGGTTCATGTAGCGGAAGCATGATTATTTTTATTCGTCTTCAAACATAGCATGGGGTTTAACATGACAAGTTCTAAAACTTGAAGTAACTAAAAGCAAGATCCTTTTTATCCACCAGCACTATCACACACACACTTGCCCTTCTCCCGCAGCCTCCATAGTTTAGCGTCCTTTATCTGTAGCATAAGGGGAAATACTAAACGATAAGCAATAGCTTAGTAAGACCTTGTCCTACTCACAAAAACCGGATATCATGAAAAAGGTAATAGAATATATATATATATATCACATCCAAGCATGGTAAGCGTTTAAGCATGTTAAACATCTAAGCATGTTAACTTCATAGGAAGGTTTCTTTGAAAACATATAAACATAATACTTGAACATAGCATAATCATTAGGGCCCGGCTTGTACTTCATGTTTTGCGCGCGCCCCTGAATGGGAACGAGGTAGCTAATCTCGAACCACTAGGGTTTACTAGGCCTTCTCAAAAGTCCTTCAGCCTAGTATCATAATCATTTGACTCGCTTTAAGAGTCTATAGTACAAGCCATTACAAAATAAAATAGTTATCATGTTCTTCATTTTCATAAAGTATGCTCTTAGTCCTAACCTTCTAGGGAAGCATTCTTTAGGCCCTAAGCCTTCTTCGTTCATGCCCTAAAGGGCTCATTCTTATGCATATGTATGCATTCATAATCATGATAACTAGCCTAGTATAAAGCATGCATTTCATGGGTTAATTGAGTTCTTCTTAACCCTAAACCTAGGGTTTGGCCGAAAGTCCTAGGGTAGGGATAGACTAGATTTTGACATTAAACATCCCATACAAGCATCACATATATATACATCATGTATCATCCTAAGCATAGCATACATCATGGGGTAATCAACCTTTACAAACCCTAATGTTCATGCCTTGGCCGAAAGTTCCATGCTAGAGCAAGTTGAGTTTTTCCAATCAAGCAATCCATTCAAACATCACATGCATATACATATCGTCCTACTAAACATTAAACATATCTCATAGGGTAGTTTAACCTTCACAACCCTAAAGTTTCATGCCTTGGCCGAATGGTGTAAAGTAGGGAAACTAGGGTTTTTGAAATCAACTTCCACACAAACATTTACACAAACACCTCATATACATATCATGCCACATATTAATCATGGAATACATCATAGGATAGTCATGCACCCTAAACCCTAATTCTCCTAGGGTTGGCCGAAAGTGTAGGGTAGGGATATTAGGGTTTTTGAAATCAAACCTTCACACAAACATTTATACAAACACCTTGTCTACACTACTAAGCATGGATACATCATAGGATAATCATCCAAACCCTAAACCCTAGTTTCTTTTCCTTTGGCCGAATCTTGTAGGATGTTCAACCCTAGTTTTTGTTCATGGCATCATGAAGGGAAACAACATATAAATATACCCTAAGTTCCAAGGGGTCTTCTCATGCATCAAGGAGTAACCAAAGCCTTCCCCTAAGGGGTGGCCGAAACTTACACAAGGGCAATCCCCATTTTCGAAAACAATAAGAGAAGAAATCATTCAAGAGCAATTATGCTACAGGTGAGGGGCACTTACTTCTTTCGCTAAATATCCTTAAGGTATACCCTTAGTTCGGAGGGGAGGTACTTGTCCTTGCTCTTGAGGTCCTTGACTTCCTCTTGCCTTGCAAGAGTTTCAAACCTTCAATGGGGTCTTGGGATTTTTCGAAAATTGAAGAGGGAGAGGGGAGTTAGGATTTCGAAAATTGAAGAGGGAGAAGGGAGTTCAATTTTCGAAAATTGAAAAGGGAGTCTCTTGGATTTTCGAAAATTGAAGAGGGAGAAGGGAGTGAGGGGGTTTGCAACAATGATGGTTAGCCCCTTAGCATTCCCTCTTATTTATACTAAGGGAAGAGGCAAGGTGCCTCTTCTCTAAGTGTCTCTTCACTAAGGGGTTTCTCATCAAGAGTCTCTTCCTCTACCCTTTCACATTCCCTAACCCTTAACAAGAATTTCCCTTCCTTTCTCTCAGTAATCCCCTATTGGGTGAATTGGTTACTTCGTTGCTTTGCTTACCAAGAGTTCCAAGGTTCGATCCTCGGCAAGAGCATATTTTTGCTCTTCTTTGGTTTTCACTTTTGCAAAGCCCATTAGCCCAATTCACTCTCATATTCTCAAATCACATATTATGAAATTACATATTCCAATTCATACAATCACATATTCTAATTAATGCAAATTACATATTCCTATTTATGCAATCACATATTCGAATTTATGCAATTACATATTCTAATTTATGCAATCACATATTCTAATTTATGCAACCACATATTCTAATTTATGCAATTACATATTTTAATTCTTTCTAATGAAATCACATACCATTTAATCATGACATCACAAAAATGTAATTCTATGAAATAAATGTCATACCATCTGATAACCTATATCGACATTTTTATGCCCTAATGAAAATCGAAAGCAAGGCCAAAATTTGGGGCGTTACACATACCTATAAGGGTATACTAGAAGCTAAAGGTTTCAAGCAAATTCATGGTATTGACTATGATGAAACTTTTTCTCCAGTCGCGATGTTCAAGTCCATTAGGATCTTGCTTGCTATTGCAGCATACCACGATTATGAGATCTGGCAGATGGACGTCAAAACTGCGTTTCTGAATGGAAACCTCCTCGAGGAAGTGTACATGACACAACCTGAGGGTTTTGTAGATCCAAAGCATACTGGTAGAGTATGCAAGCTGCATAAGTCCCTTTATGGACTAAAGCAAGCTTCTCGAAGCTGGAATCTTCGATTCGATGATGCAATCAAACAGTTTGGTTTCATCAAGAATGAAGATGAACCTTGTGTCTACAAAAGGTTAGTGGGAGCATAGTTGTCTTCCTTGTTTTGTTTGTAGATGACATACTACTCATTGGGAATGACATTCCTTCACTACAGTCTGTGAAGACTTGGTTGAGGAATTCCTTCTCAATGAAAGACTTAGGTGAAGCAGCCTATATTCTAGGCATAAAGATCTATAGAGATAGATCTAAGAGATTGCTTGGCCTAAGTCAGAGTACATACATTGATACCGTTTTGCAACGGTTTGCCATGCAGAATTCCAAGAAGGGAAATCTGCCAATGTCACATGGCGTGAGTCTTTCGAAGACTCAAGGTCCCTCTTCTAGAGAGGAGAGAGACCGCATGAGCAAGATCCCTTATGCCTCAGCCATAGGATCTATCATGTACGCTATGTTATGTACTCGTCCTGATGTCTCGTATGCTTTGAGCATGACGAGCAGATACCAGTCAGATCCAGGTGAACGTCACTGGATAGCAGTCAAGAATATTCTTAAGTACTTGAGAAGGACTAAAGAATATTTCTTGATATTTGGAGGCGAAGAGGAGCTAACTGTAAAAGATTATAGTGATGAAAGCTTCCAAACTGACCAGGATGACTACAGATCGCAGTCAGGGTTCGTGTTTTTCTTAAATGGCGGCGCTGTCAGCTGGAAGAGTTCAAAGCAGGATACAGTTGTTGATTCTACAACAGAAGCTGAGTACATTGCTGCATCTGAGGCAGCAAAGGAGGCAGTTTGGATCCGCAAGTTCATTACTGAGCTTGGAGTGGTTCCTAGCATAGCCGACCCAGTACAGCTCTATTGTGACAACAATGGAGCTATTGCGCAGGCTAAGGAACCTCGTTCACACCAGCGGACCAAACACATACTACGGCGTTTCCATCTAATTCGAGAGATCATCGATCGAGGAGATGTGAAGATATGCAGAGTACCCACAGAGGCTAACATTGCAGATCCCTTGACCAAGGCTTTGGCACAGACCAAGCATGATGGTCACACTAGGTAATTGGGTATTAGATACTACAGTGATTGGCACTAGTTCTAGTGGGAGATTGTTAGTGAGAGCCCTAGAGCCAATCATGTGATGGTTGTTGTATGGACTCATTGTATCATATTTCATATATATATAAAGGCATTTGATTATGGTTATTATACTTACTTGTATTGGTGCCAAATAACTAAGTGTAATAACGTCCTTGGTAGTAGGTTCATATCTATATCAATCGATTGGTTGAATCGATAGTGAGATGATATAGAGAACACTACTCTTAATTATTCCTAGTCAAGTATTAACATTCAGGGACAATGTTAATGCATAGAGACTAGCATGTAGGTCAACACGATGACTTGATCTCACAAGTCATGGATATGAGATATCAAGTTGATACATGAGTATGTATTGGAGAATGTATACTGAATGACCCACCATGAGAAAGTATCATGGATCGTTATATGAGTGTCATATACTTTCTCATGTGACTATTAGTATGACTATTAGTCCTTAGACCTGAAGTCACCATAGTTCCCTACATAAGGAGTTATGTACTTTAGTTTTGTCAAACGTCACCCGTAACTGGGTGGACTATAAAGGCGATTACTGGGTATGTAACAAATTATGCGGAGGGATGTGAGTGATGTAGACGAGATCTATCCCTCCTATATGACGGGAGAGATATCATAGTCTTGATAGAGTGAGATCACTAAGTGCATGACCATGCCCAAATAAGGCAATATGAGATATTGAGCTTATTTGATTATAGTGAGTCTACTTGGAGTTCAAGACACATAGATTGATTGGAGGATGACACGGTCTATGCTTCATAGAAGATCAATCTAGATATCGACGATAGAAGGACATTGTCACATATTATGAAAGTCATAATTAGTAGTCACATTGGTGATGTTGGATCTCAACATTCTTGTAACTTGGGTAGCAATGATGTGTTGCTAGATACCGCTCATTGCTTATGTTTCTAAGAGGTTAGAAGCATTGCCAACGTTACAAGAACCTATAGGGTCACACACAAAGAATAAATAGATGGAGAAAAAATGAAGTCAAGTTTGACTTGGCTAAATATGGAAAGTCCATAAAAGGCTAGTTTGACTTGACCCAAATCCAAATCAAGTTTGACTTGACTTGGTTCCACTTCAAGTTAGACTTGACATGGGAGAAGAAATGGAGTCAAGTTTGACTTGACTAAATATGGAAAGTCCATAAAAGGCAAGTTTGACTTGACCCAAATCCACCTCAAGTTAGACTTGACTTAATGTCACATCATGGTGATGAATTGGCATGGAGCCAACCATTAATGATGCTCCACATCATCAAGAGCATTAAGTGTGGATGCCACCTCATCAAGGAAGATTAATGGTCAAGTTTGACTTGACCAAAAGGCCACCTCACCTTGACTTGACCAAGTGATGACTTGGCTTGGTATTTGACCAATGATGATGCTCCACATCATCTCCAAAGGTTGTAACCCCCCCCCCCCATTTAAATTTGAATTCAAATTGAAAGGGGGTTATGGCCGGCCACTTAATGGCCATTAATGGCCATTATGGTCGGCCACTTAATGGCTATTAATGGCCATTATGTGGCCGGCCATAATTGGAGAACAAATACCAAGTTTTGGTTCCATTTTCCGAGATGGTGTGTCTTCTCTTCTTCCTCCTCTAAGTGTTGGTGCTCTTCTTCTTCTTCTCCTCTTGGCCGAACCCTTGAAAGGTGCTAGCACACCTAAAGTGTTTCCTCCATCCACTTTGTTCGCGTGGATACTTCTAGAGGGACGACACTTGACGTCCTAGAGATCCGACATCCAAAAGGAGCGAGCGGGATTAAGCGGGGCACGCACCAAAGGTAAAATGGTTTATCCCTCTTTAGATCTAGGAGTAGATCGAGTTTTGAGCATGAAATGAATATGTGATTTTTGTTTTGGAATTTTTCTTCGCACGAGATCCATGGCTTTGGGTTCTCGGGGTTTCCGCGACGCGAAAAGTCGGTTTTCGCGGCCCGAAAAAACCAACATAGACTACCATATGAAGTTTTACAGCCAGTCACTCCAATGAACTAGTTCCCTTAACTAGCATTCATGTTTATCTCCGGACATCCCAATGTCACCAGCCAGTGAGAATCAGCTGATTAGAGAATAACTCATGCTAGTCTAAACAGAATTGATAGTGTCCGTATTTATCAATTCATCGACTAGGGGCAATTTCAATACTTCACAATTGCACATGTATGTAACGCCCGACCTTATATCTACCCTAAAGGCGGGGTTACGGGTCCATACATTCATATCATTTATCATGTTAATCATATATATCAAGTAGAAACAATTACAATGCAAGAAGAGTAGTACGCATGCTTGTTGAGGACTAATTTACCAAGCAGGGTTTCCTATATTTAACATGCATTTACAACATAATAGGAAGATCATTTAACTTCATAATTTACTGATCTAAACATGTTTTGAACAAGATAGGGCTTAGCATGATCTAAAACCTAATCTTAGACACATGCAAGAGAAACATTCATAAGCAATAGAAAATAGGGAATCTATAGCATTTCACTTAGCATGCATACAACAAGAATTAGACATCTAATGATAGTGTTATCTAATCATGACATAGGTTTCATATCTCTAAACTTGGCTAACAGTAGAGTAGTCATAATCATCACATAATCAAAATATAGTAATACAACTTGCAATCTTTTAGTGGAAGCAATTTAGATTCTAGACAAAATGGTAGATAAGAATCCTTCTTTCTTTCCCGAGCCATCACCACACACATCTTTTTAGCTTTCCCTCTGCCCCTTCCTTTTAGTTCAAGTATTTCTTACCGCTATCTGCAGCATAAGAAAACAACATGAAACTAGTAAGCAAAACATGCTTAGTAAGAATCCGGGCCTACTCGCAAAATCCATATCGATACATCATATCATGTACACAGTAATCAAGATAGAATTATAAGCATCATAAGCATCACATTACTTATTTCTCAGTGCTTGCATCATAAGCATCACATCAAATATTTCTAAGTGCTTTACAGAACAAGATCATCACATAATGAGAAAATGCTTTTCAAAAGGTTCCATAAAGGTAAGTACTTAAAAATATAGTATCATCTAGGGCCCAGTTGTAGTACCACATCAAGCGCGTTCCCTAATGAGTTGGGGTAGCGAGCCACCAATCCATTTAGGGCAGGACCCTTCCGTCCTACCAATGCCATGACCTTCAGTTAACATGTACATTGGATTTTGTTTAACGACCCCCTTCCGAGTCGGGTACACAACTTTCAAAGTAAAGTATCTTAATATGCAATTACACATATATGTATATGCTTAAAGGTACTCTTAATAACATCTTAAAGGGACATACCACTCATCAAGGGTGCTCATGATCCCCTAGGGACACACCACACATTTAGGGGTGCTCTTGATCCCAATTTCAATAGAGTATCCTTTTTCAAGCATATTATCAAACACATCATGTTCATATCATCAAGGTGCCCCATGGGCTATAAGGCATGCTTTTATACCTAACAAGATAGGTCACATAAATTATACACACATCATATAAGTGATAGCATGCTTCATGGTTTCATTAAGTACTTCCCAACCCTAGAACCATGGTTGGCCGAATAGTGTA
This sequence comes from Boesenbergia rotunda, assembly GCA_024364735.1. Taxonomy (NCBI): domain Eukaryota; kingdom Viridiplantae; phylum Streptophyta; class Magnoliopsida; order Zingiberales; family Zingiberaceae; genus Boesenbergia; species Boesenbergia rotunda. The sequence goes on along the minus strand of JAGFNQ010009386.1, from coordinate 368,379 downwards.
AGGGTAGGAAATTCTTTGATTTTTCAATCAAGCATTCATTCAAGTATTTCTACAAACACCTCAAGTGCACTTCATGTTAACAATTGAAACATGGTTTATAGCTCAAGTGGGGTCAACTCTCACTAACCCCTTTTTCCTACACCTTGGCCGAAACCCATACAAGCCCTAAACCCTAGCTTTTGTTATCACAAAATGAAGGAACACATCATATAGGTATACCCTAAGTTCCAAGGGGTCTTCACATGCATCAAAGAGTAACCAAACACTTCCCTTTGGAAGTGGCCGAAACCCTCTACAAGGACAAACCCTAACCTTAGTTGTTGTCATCACAAAATGAAGGGTCACCACATATGAGTATACCCTAAGTCTTAAGGGTTATTTTCATGTATTAAAAAGTAGCCAAACACTTCCCTTAGGAAGTGGCCGAAACCCTCTACAAGAACAAACCCTAAACCTTAGTTGTTGTCATCACAAAATGAAGGGTCACCACATATGAGTATACCCTAAGTCTTAAGGGTTATTTTCATGTATTAAAAAGTAGCCAAACACTTCCCTTAGGAAGTGGCCGAAACCCTCTACAAGGACAAACCCTAGGTTTTGTTCTTGACACCATGAAGAAAAATCCATCTACATGTATACCCTAAGTCTCAAGGTCTTCCCATGCCTAAAGGAAGGAACCAAAGCCTCCCTTGAAGGTGTTGGCCGAAACTTACAAGAAGGAAAACACCCATTTCAAAATCAATCAAAGCATGGCAATCACACAATAACGATTACACTGCAGGCGAGAGGACACTTACTTCCTTGCGCTGGAATTTCACCTTCTCTTTAAACCGTAGGGTACCCTAGACTTGGAGGGCAAGTGAAAATCCTCTTCTTCAAACTTTCTCTAGGGCTCCTTGGACTTAGTAGAGGGCAAGGTCTTGGAGGGTCTTCTTCCTTCCAAATTCCCTAGGGTTAGAACCCTAGGGTGTGTTGTTCTCTTTTTTCGAAAATGCAAGGGAGAGGGGAAGGGATTTCGGTGGGAGTGAGTGAGGAAGAAGAAGAGAGAAAGTGTAACTTCCTTTCCCCCTCTCTTGTATATACTCTTCTCATGAAGAGACATGTCTCTTCCCTTCCCTAGCTTTGACAAGCATGTTTCTTATTCTCTCAACAAGAAACATTGCTTGGTTCATTGGTTATGACATGGTGAGTGCAACCAGGAGGTTCAAGGTTTAATCCTTGCTTCCTCCTTTCTACCTCTTCTTTTTATCACAATTTGCACTTGTGACGCCCGCTTTTTTTTTTCGTAAGCGGCGTTACGTTAACATGCTTAGGGCATGTAGACATCATAAGGCAGCGGAATAACTTTAACTTATACATGCCCTGTTATCATTCTTAACTTAATGACATAGGAACCTTAGCATATTAACTTTGAACTTAAGCATCATATCATATCATGTCATACGTAACATCATATCATAAGGTTCCACAGGTCATTATTCAGACATATAAGTAACCAAGGTGAAGTTCTAGCATAAACCGTAAACATAAAGTTTCCTGGGCCAAGTCACTACTACACACATGCGTTCTTGCCCTCCTGCTGCTTCCTTCATTGTCCCCTTGAATGATCTGCGGTATAAGGAAATAAGACTATAAGCACACAGGCTTAGTAAGACTCTTTCCTACTCACAAAACCATTCATCATTCATCATCTCATAATGAGCACATAAAACATTAACATACTTGGTGCTCTACTTGGAACATAACATCTTACATCACTTATCGTATACATAGCATGGCATGAACATAAACATAGTAGACATTCTAAGCATGGCATAATTCATGGCATAACTCATAAACATAGTAGCATGGCATAATTCATGGCATAAATCATAAACATAGTAGCATGGCATCTTTCATGGCATAAATCATAAACATAGTAGCATGGCATCTTTCATGGCATAAATCATAAACATAGTAGCATGGCATAATACCTATCATAGCATATGAACATCTTCCTAACATAATCATGGCATAGATCATTTGTTCTCATGCATATTTCTTAACATGAAACGTAAGCATAAAATCTTATCATCATAGCATAATGCATAACATGAATGGAGGCATGAGTGGAATGCATATACATATATGGATGCTTAGTTTAAAATCATACTTTTCATTTCTTAATCATAATCATCATAACATCATTTGGGGTCCCCGGCTTGTACCACATACATACATCATAGCGCGCATCCCTAGCAAGTCCGAGGTCGCGAGCCCCAACCTACTAGGGTAAGGACAGCATCGTCGGTAGTCCCCAAACCGAGGCGTTCTTAAGGTGCCCATCCCTGTTGCCCAGCTCCGGTAGGGCCAGAACCGCGGACAGCTTCGGTAGTCCAAAACCGGGGCGTTCTTAAGGTACCCATCCCTTGGACCCATAATACGGTCCGGTACAAGCCCATACATAAAGTAAAATACTTTTCATGCTTCATCATTCATAAGACATTCATAGCATACTTATCATATCATAACTTGTTACGGCTCGGCCCGTCTACCGGCCCATTTACCGGTCCTCTCGACCGTCGTACCGTCAACCATCGACCGTGCCGTTTAGCATATTTATGCCTTAAAGACATAAGCATCATCTTTCATTCATCATACTTGTCATTCATCATCATTCATTCATAGCATACTTAACATAGCATAACTTGTTACGGCTCGGCCCGTCTACCGGCCCATTTACCGGTCCTCTCGACCGTCGTACCGTCGACCATCGACCGTGCCGTTACCATATTTATGCCTTAAAGGCATAAGCATCATCTTTCATTCATCATACTTGTCATTCATCATTTTCATTCTTAGACATGGTGTTTGTACACATCATTCATAGAGCATGGCATATCATTCATAACCATGGCGTATCATTCATAAACATGGCATATCATGCGTAAACATGGCATATCATTCATAACATGGCATATCATTCATAACCATGGCATATCATTCATAACATAGCATATCATTCATAAACATGGCATATCATTCATAACATAGCATATCATTCATAAGCATGACATATCATTCATAAGCATAAATCACATCTTACCATAAGGCTATTGGGACCCTTACTTGAAATAAATCTTAACTTTTTCCTATTAACCCATATTGGCCGAAACTTGTGGAGTCCCAAGGCTATGTGAAAATTCACATAATCACCATCCATCATCCTTATATCATGGCAACACATAAACATATGCTTGAAGTTAAAGACTCAACCCTTAACCCTTGGGTCCTTGGGGTTGGCCGAACCATATGGGCCTCTAGGGTACTCCAAAAATTTACAAAAATTATACTTAACCTCTACACATCATAAGGGAACATTAAATAACATTATCATTATTTTTAAAATATTTATAGACATTTAAATCATGGTGGCCGAAACCCTTGAACTTAAGGTTCTGGGTTTTGCTTCTTTCATGTTGGCCGAAATATATGGGGCCTCTAGGGTACCCCAAAAATTCCCAAAAATTATACTTAATGTCTAAACATCATAAGGGAACATTAAATAACATTATAATTATTTTTAACATATTTTTAGACATTTAAATCATGATGGCCGAAACCCGTGAACTTAAGGTTCTGGGTTTTGCTTCTTTCATGTTGGCCGAGACATATGGGGCCTCTAGGTATCCCAAAAATTCCCAAAAATTATACTTAATGTCTAAAAATCATAAGGGAACATTAAATAACATTATCATGATTTTTAACATATTTTTAGACATTTAAAACATGGTGGCCGAAACCCTTGAACTTAAGGTTCTAGGTTTTGCTTCTTTCATGTTGGCCGAGACATATGGGGCCTCTAGGTATCCCAAAAATTCCCAAAAATTATACTTAACTTCTAAACATCATAAGGGAACACTAAAAACATTATCATGATTTTTAGCATAATTATGGACCTTTAAAACATGCTGGCCGAAACCTTTGAACATAGGAACCTTGATTTTGTTTCTCTTCAACATTAAATCTGAAAACTAACCCATATATCATGCCAAAAATCATGGAAATCATAGGTAACTATTATACCACAGGTGAGGGAGTCTTACCTTAGATTTCTTGATTTTTCGAACCTTGAAAGAGGAGAAGGAAAAAAAAAGGACTTGGTATCTCTTAACCCCAACTAGTCTTTGTCACCTTGTAGAAACTTTAGATCTTGAGGGATGAAACCTCTTGTGAAGTTTTCCCCAAGGACTCCTCCCTTTGGTGCTCGGCAAGAATGGGAATGAAGAGGAGAGGTAATGCTATTGATTGAGAGAATAAGTAACTCCCAAAATTCCTCTCATTATAACCCATCAAGGAGGCAATTAATGAGCAATTAAAGAGCCTCTTCATGACCCTTCACCTCCTTTTACCTCTTAACTAACCTCCACTTCAATTACTCATAAGCATTCCTTGCTAGGTGAGTTGGTTAAATCATTCTTGGTGGTTACAAGAGGTCCAAGGTTAAATCCTTGGCTCATGCACATTTATTTTTATTTTTATTTTCATTCCATTTATTTTATTATTTTATTTTCTTAAATTCCGAAAATCCCCCCTAAAATTACCCATAATTGTACTAATATTCCTAAATAAAATTCTTTTATATTTATATTAATTTTACCCAATTTATATTAATTTTACCTAATTAATACCCCTTTTCAGAGCCCATTTAAAGCTCATTAGTACTTAGTTTTCTCAATTTCAATGAGAAAACATGGGTTTTCTAAGCCAAAGTTCTCCTTAATATTTCTAGGTCCCTTGGAAAATTATTTAAATATGCTTAATATTTTAAGAAAATATTAAGAGAATTTTCCGGGTCGTTACAGCACTAATCCATATCAAAGCCCATTAAGCCAAGCCCATCATGAAATTTCATAATATTAATAATATTTCATGGATTCATAATATTTCATAATATCCCATAAATATTATTTCATAATATTTTTAATATTTCATATTCATGAATCCATAATATTTCATGATAATATTTCATGAATTTCATAATATTATTTCATAAATTTCATGATATTTCATAACATTCTATATGGGAAAATTTTGGGGCGTTACAATCCTACACACCTTATAAAAAGTTCGTCCCGAACTTTAAAACAGTTCCGGATACTTTAATCGCATCGTATCTTCCTGTTCCCAGGTGGCTTCTTCGAACTGCTCGTTCCGCCACAGAACCTTCACTAAGGGTACTTCCTTGTTCCTTAGCCTTTTGACTTCCCGATCGAGGATCTGGATCGGGCGGCGTTCGGAACTGAGGCTCTCCTGTTCTTGCACCGGTGGGGGTTCCATCATTTGACTCGCATCAGGGGTACACTTCTTGAGCATCGACACATGGAAGACGTTGTGGATAGCCGCCATTTCCGGCGGTAGCTCCAGCTCGTAGGCCACCTTGCCTACTCGTCTCAAAATCTGATAGGGTCCCACGTATCGCGGACTCAGCTTCCCCTTCTTTCCGAACCTCATCACCCCTTTCATAGGGGCTACCTTCAGGAATACCGAATCCCCAACCTCGAACTCGAGTGGTCGACGTCGTTTATCAGCGTAGCTCTTCTGCCGACTCTGAGCAGTCTCTATCCTCTGGCGGATATTCTTTATAGCCTGAGTGGTCTCATCAATAATATCGGTCTGGAGTCCCATCTCCCTCTTTTCACCACTCTCATGCCAGCATAAAGGAGATCTGCATTTTCTGCCGTATAGTGCCTCGTACGGTGCCATCCCGATAGTAGCCTGATGACTGTTATTATAAGCAAACTCTGCCAGGCTCAGGTATCGACACCAGCTTCCCTTGAAGTCCAAGGTGCAAGCTCGTAACATATCTTCTAGTATCTGGTTTACTCGTTTAGTCTGCCCGTCAGTCTGGGGGTGAAAGGCTGTACTGAACTTCAGCTTCGTGCCAAGGGCCTTCTGCACGTGTCCCCAAAAATCAGAAGTAAATCGACCATCTCGGTCAGAGACGATGGTCTTGGGAACCCCGTGTAGTCGGACAATCTCCTTGACGTACAGTTGAGCCAGCTGCTCAACTGAATAAGTCATCCTGATAGCCAGAAAATGCGCGGACTTGGTCAGTCGGTCCACAATAACCCATATACTATCATATCCATTCGTAGTCCGAGGCAGCCCTGATATGAAATCCATAGATATGTCCTCCCATTTCCACTCGGGAATAGGTAGAGGCTGTAGAACTCCCCCAGGTCTCTGGTGTTCTGCTTTGACCCTCTGGCAGGTCAAACACATGCTGATATAAGGGGCTACATCTTTCTTCATGCCGGACCACCAAAATTTGCCCTTCAGATCTTGATACATCTTGGTAGACCCAGGATTCATCGCATAAGGTGTGCCGTGAGCTTCCTCGAGTATCCTCGTCCGTAAGTCGGAGTCATCGGGAACGCATAATCGATCCCGGAGATATAAGACTCCACTATCGGAAATCCGGAATCCCTCGTCCTTGCCTTCAAGAATCTCCTGCCTGATTCTCTGAAGACTCGGATCAAGATTCTGCTTCTCCAGAATACCATCAAATAATGTCGGCGCAATCTGTAGGGTAGAAAGCCGTCCCGATATAGTCTCGATTCTGAAATCTATAATCTCTTTCCCTAAGGGTCGTGAAATAGCTGATAAAGACAACAATGCAGCACAAAATTTTCTACTGAGAGCGTCCGCTACCTTGTTGGCTTTTCGCGGATGGTACAAGATCTCACAGTCGTAGTCCTTGACCAACTCGAGCCATCGGCGTTGTCGCATATTCAGGTCTTTCTGGGTGAAGAAATACCGCAGACTTTGGTGATCAATAAAGACCTTGCACTGAGTGCCATATAAATAATGCCTCCATAATTTTAGCGCAAAGACCACCGCTGCTAATTCCAAATCATGGGTAGGATAATTCTTTTCATGTTCCTTTAATTGTCTAGAGGCGTAGGCAATCACCTTCCCATTCTGCATAAGCACAGCTCCGAGTCCCTGTTTGGATGCATCGCTGTACATATCGAAACCCGTATCACTTTCCGGGAGAGTCAATATAGGAGCGCTAGTCAGCCTCCTTTTCAGTTCAGAGAAGCTCTTCTCACATTCGTCGGTCCAAATATATTTCCTGTCTTTCTTAGTCAGAGCTGTCATAGGAGCTGCAATCCGAGAGAAGTTCTCTATGAATTTTCTGTAATAGCCTGCTAGCCCCAGAAAACTTCTGACCTCGCTGGCATTCTTGGGTCTGGACCAGTTACTTACGGCCTCAATTTTGATCGGGTCGACCATCACTCCGTCCTTGGAGATAACATGTCCCAAGAATGATACTTGGTTCAGCCAGAACTCACATTTCGAAAATTTAGCATACAGTTGTTCCTTCTGAAGAATCTGTAATACTAAACTCAGGTGCTCTGCATGCTCTTCAGAAGTCCTCGAGTAAATAAGGATGTCGTCGATGAAGACGATCACAAATCTGTCGAGAAATGCTGAGAAAATCCGATTCATAAGGTCCATGAATATTGCCGGAGCATTAGTAACTTCAAACGGCATCACTACGAACTCATAATGTCCGTATCTCGTCCGGAAAGCAGTTTTGGGTATATCCTCATTTTTCACCCGGACTTGGTGATAACCAGACCTCAGATCGATCTTAGAGAAAATCGTAGCTCCCTTTAACTGATCGAACAGGTCATCTATCCTGGGTAGAGGATACCTGTTCTTTATGGTCACATTGTTTAATGCCCGATAGTCGATACACATACGCATCGACCCGTCCTTCTGTGTCGCATAATCAATATTGGATAGATGAGATTTTATTTATTATACCAACCGAAATTTATTTTATTCATTCTTATAAGTCTACATACAAACTAGTCCACTCAGTGAGCAAGATGGGCTGCCGTGATGCCCAACATAAAGAATAACATAGCGACACCTAACATCTCCTCGCTCATCACCCTCTGGCCCGCCTCAGGGTCCTCAACTGTTCCCATCGGGTCCTCTTCTTCAATCTCGAGAATTTCCTCGTCCGCTTCAAGGTCTTCCTCGAACATCTCCAGTAGCTCTGGATTCTCCTCGAAGAGTTCGGGGTCCTCCCCGAAGGGCTCGGGGTCCTCCTCGAACGGCTCGGGGTCCTCCTCGAAGGGCTCGGGATCCTCTTCAAAGGGCTCAGGATCCTCCTCGATGGGCTCAGGATCCTCCTCGAAGGGCTCAGGATCCTCCTCGACGGGCTCAGGATCCTCCTCGACGGGCTTAGGATCCTCCTCAACCGGCTCAGGGTCCTCCTCGAATGGCTCGGAGTCCTCCTCGGACGGCTCGGAGTCCTCCTCCGAGTCTCCCAGATCTGCTGGGAACTCATGGCGGAGGAGCTGTCTGCACAACTCCGTATAGGGGATACAGCATCTGTGCTGTCCCCAGATCTGATGCGCCACCTCTCTTGCCCGGTTGGGCAAGGAACGAAGTAAAGCTCCGATCCTATGATCGTCCGTGGCTGGAAACCCTTCCCGCTCCAGTTTCCAGAAGAGCCGATCCAAGAATCCTATGGTGCCTTGAATTCCCAGAGTCGGCCAATCTCTAACTGTCTCTATCTGCTCCAGCAGCTCGCGGCATCTATCAGGGTAGTCCTCATGCAACATCTGGAATTGAAAAAAAAATGACATGGTTAGTACAAAACCATTCCTTTTTCAATTCGCAAATATATACAGAGGAAAACACACACCTAATCGGTGTAGTTTACCCTAGTGATTACTATATGTAACCACCCTCTTACCCCACATTCTAGATTATGAATAAATGCATATACGTTCCCATATTTTACAATTTCTAGTCATCGACTATCATACAGGTGAAAATTGACTACATAAGAATTAATTCTACCTTCACTTGTTATGCAAGTATCAATCATCTCTATACATGTCATTACTGTACATGCAATAAAATAAGCGAGGTTAGGATTTCTTACTTGGAAGCGGCAGGATGAAGCTTGATGTGTGTGTGGTGGAGGAGCAATCTGCTCTGATACCAACTTGTAACGCCCGACCTTATATCTACCCTAAAGGCGGGGTTACGGGTCCATACATTCATATCATTTATCATGTTAATCATGTATATCAAGTAGAAACAATTACAATGCAAGAAGAGTAGTACGCATGCTTGTTGAGGACTAATTTACCAAGCAGGGTTTCCTATATTTAACATGCATTTACAACATAATAGGAAGATCATTTAACTTCATAATTTACTGATCTAAACATGTTTTGAACAAGATAGGGCTTAGCATGATCTAAAACCTAACCTTAGACACATGCAAGAGAAACATTCATAAGCAATAGAAAATAGGGAATCTATAGCATTTCACTTAGCATGCATACAACAAGAATTAGACATCTAATGATAGTGTTATCTAATCATGACATAGGTTTCATATCTCTAAACTTGGCCAACAGTAGAGTAGTCATAATTATCACATAATCAGAATATAGTAATACAACTTGCAATCTTTTAGTGGAAGCAATTTAGATTCTAGACAAAATGGTAGATAAGAATCCTTCTTTCTTTCTCGAGCCATCACCACACACATCTTTTTAGCTTTCCCTCTGCCCCTTCCTTTTAGTTCAAGTATTTCTTACCGCTATCTGCAGCATAAGAAAACAACATGAAACTAGTAAGCAAAACATGCTTAGTAAGAATCCGGGCCTACTCGCAAAATCCATATCGATACATCATATCATGTACACAGTAATCAAGATAGAATTATAAGCATCATAAGCATCACATTACTTATTTCTCAGTGCTTGCATCATAAGCATCACATCAATATTTCTAAGTGCTTTACAGAACAAGATCATCACATAATGAGAAAATGCTTTTCAAAAGGTTCCATAAAGGTAAGTACTTAAAAATATAGTATCATCTAGGGCCCAGTTGTAGTACCACATCAAGCGCGTTCCCTAATGAGTTGGGGTAGCGAGCCATCAATCCATTTAGGGCAGGACCCTTCCGTCCTACCAATGCCATGACCTTCAGTTAACATGTACATTGGATTTTGTTTAACGACCCCCTTCCGAGTCGGGTACACAACTTTCAAAGTAAAGTATCTTAATATGCAATTACACATATATGTATATGCTTAAAGGTACTCTTAATAACATCTTAAAGGGACACACCACTCATCAAGGGTGCTCATGATCCCCTAGGGACACACCACACATTTAGGGGTGCTTTTGATCCCAATTTCAATAGAGTATCCTTTTTCAAGCATATTATCAAACACATCATGTTCATATCATCAAGGTGCCCCATGGGCTATAAGGCATGCTTTTATACCTAACAAGATAGGTCACATAAATTATACACACATCATATAAGTGATAGCATGCTTCATGGTTTCATTAAGTACTTCCCAACCCTAGAACCATGGTTGGCCGAATAGTGAAGGGTAGGGAATTCTTTGATTTTTCAATCAAGCATTCATTCAAGTATTTCTACAAACACCTCAAGTGCACTTCATGTTAACAATTGAAACATGGTTTATAGCTCAAGTGGGGTCAACTCTCACTAACCCCTTTTTCCTACACCTTGGCCGAAACCCATACAAGCCCTAAACCCTAGCTTTTGTTATCACAAAATGAAGGGACACATCATATAGGTATACCCTAAGTTCCAAGGGGTCTTCACATGCATCAAAGAGTAACCAAACACTTCCCTTTGGAAGTGGCCGAAACCCTCTACAAGGACAAACCCTAACCTTAGTTGTTGTCATCACAAAATGAAGGGTCACCACATATGAGTATACCCTAAGTCTTAAGGGTTATTTTCATGTATTAAAAAGTAGCCAAACACTTCCCTTAGGAAGTGGCCGAAACCCTCTACAAGAACAAACCCTAAACCTTAGTTGTTGTCATCACAAAATGAAGGGTCACCACATATGAGTATACCCTAAGTCTTAAGGGTTATTTTCATGTATTAAAAAGTAGCCAAACACTTCCCTTAGGAAGTGGCCGAAACCCTCTACAAGGACAAACCCTAGGTTTTGTTCTTGACACCATGAAGAAAAATCCATCTACATGTATACCCTAAGTCTCAAGGTCTTCCCATGCATCAAGAAAGGAACCAAAGCCTCCCTTGAAGGTGTTGGCCGAAACTTACAAGAAGGAAAACACCCATTTCAAAATCAATCAAAGCATGGCAATCACACAATAACGATTACACTGCAGGCGAGAGGACACTTACTTCCTTGCGCTGGAATTTCACCTTCTCTTTAAACCGTAGGGTACCCTAGACTTGGAGGGCAAGTGAAAATCCTCTTCTTCAAACTTTCTCTAGGGCTCCTTGGACTTAGTAGAGGGCAAGGTCTTGGAGGGTCTTCTTCCTTCCAAATTCCCTAGGGTTAGAACCCTAGGGTGTGTTGTTCTCTTTTTTCGAAAATGCAAGGGAGAGGGGAAGGGATTTCGGTGGGAGTGAGTGAGGAAGAAGAAGAGAGAAAGTGTAACTTCCTTTCCCCCTCTCTTATTTATACTCTTCTCATGAAGAGACATGTCTCTTCCCTTCCCTAGCTTTGACAAGCATGTTTCTTATTCTCTCAACAAGAAACATTGCTTGGTTCATTGGTTATGACATGGTGAGTGCAACTAGGAGGTTCAAGGTTCAATCCTTGCTTCCTCCTTTCTACCTCTTCTTTTTATCACAATTTGCACTTGTGACGCCCGCTTTTTTTTTCGTAAGCGGCATTACGTTAACATGCGTAGGGCATGTAGACATCATAAGGCAGCGGAATAACTTTAACTTATACATGCCCTGTTATCATTCTTAACTTAATGACATAGGAACCTTAGCATATTAACTTTGAACTTAAGCATCATATCATATCATGTCATACGTAACATCATATCATAAGGTTCCACAGGTCATTATTCAGACATATAAGTAACCAAGGTGAAGTTCTAGCATAAACCGTAAACATAAAGTTTCCTGGGCCAAGTCACTACTACACACATGCGTTCTTGCCCTCCTGCTGCTTCCTTCATTGTCCCCTTGAATGATCTGCAGTATAAGGAAATAAGACTATAAGCACACAGGCTTAGTAAGACTCTTTCCTACTCACAAAACCATTCATCATTCATCATCTCATAATGAGCACATAAAACATTAACATACTTGGTGCTCTACTTAGAACATAACATCTTACATCACTTATCGTATACATAGCATGACATGAACATAAACATAGTAGACATTCTAAGCATGGCATAATTCATGGCATAACTCATAAACATAGTAGCATGGCATAATTCATGGCATAAATCATAAACATAGTAGCATGGCATCTTTCATGGCATAAATCATAAACATAGTAGCATGGCATCTTTCATGGCATAAATCATAAACATAGTAGCATGGCATAATACCTATCATAGCATATGAACATCTTCCTAACATAATCATGGCATAGATCATTTGTTCTCATGCATATTTCTTAACATGAAACGTAAGCATAAAATCTTATCATCATAGCATAATACATAACATGAATGGAGGCATGAGTGGAATGCATATACATATATGGATGCTTAGTTTAAAATCATACTTTTCATTTCTTAATCATAATCATCATAACATCATTTGGGGTCCCCGGCTTGTACCACATACATACATCATAGCGCGCATCCCTAGCAAGTCCGAGGTCGCGAGCCCCAACCTACTAGGGTAAGGACAGCATCGTCGGTAGTCCCCAAACCGAGGCGTTCTTAAGGTGCCCATCCCTGTTGCCCTGCACCGGTAGGGCCAGAACCGCGGACAGCTTCGGTAGTCCAAAACCGGGGCGTTCTTAAGGTACCCATCCCTTGGACCCATAATACGGTCCGGTACAAGCCCATACATAAAGTAAAATACTTTTCATGCTTCATCATTCATAAGTTCCTACAGCTATGGCAGCGACTCTTGCTCCATTGCCTACTCGTAGGTCCGCTTCGCCCTTTGTCAATGATCTAGCTCTTTGAAGGCCCTGCACATTAGTACAAATGTGAGATGCGCATCCGATATCTAATACCAAAGAAGAAGAGATAGATAGATTGACTTCTATAACAAAAATACCTGAGGCAAAAGTCTCACTTCTTTTCTTCTTTACTTCCTCCAGGTAATGTTTGCAGTTCCTCTTCCAATGTCTAGTCTCACCACAGTGGAAGTAGGACCCTTCCTTAGGCACCTTATCTTTAGCCTTGGATGTAGTAGAGTTGGCCTTGCCTTTGGTTTGGGTCTTACCCTTGCCTTTAGGCTTCCATTTGCCTTTGCCCTTTTGTACCATCAGTACATTACTGGTTTTGGTTTTCTTGAGATTAGGCTCATCAGTTCTTAACATGATGAGCATCTTAGGCAAAGGCTTGTCAATTTCATTCATGTTGTAGTTCATGACAAATTGATTATGTTGGATCGAGAAACATGATAGAGGGGGAGGGGTGAAAATCGTGAAAAAAAATTCGGATAAGATTTAAGAGAAAATACGCAGCGGAATTAAAATCAAACACGAGGAACACAACTATTTTTTACTTGGTTTGGAGTCGTGGTCGGCTCCTACTCCAAGGCCCACGGTCCTTTACCGTTTATTGCAGGCAATTCTATAGTAGCGCAATGATTTACAGAATTTGGTACAATAGTAGTGCAGTAAATAAACAAGTACACTTTTTGTTACCAACGCCCGATGTGGATCGTACTTCTAAGCAGAGGGTCGTCGTCGATGCTAGAATGTCGAGAACAGAGTTTGCCGGAGCAGCGCGCTTGAACGAAAAGCTTAGAGGCATTGAAAAATTGTTGTATTGAAGCCTTGGGGTCGAGCCCCTTTTATAGTGCTCCTGGGGGAGCCTGGGACGTCGGGGGCGCCTAACACGTGCCTTCGGATCCGAGAACCTCTATCCGAAGCTTGGTCAATGCTTATCCCCTTCGAATCGACTCTAGAGCTGACTGGGGTGCCCGGGACCTCTCGAGCGCCCAGCATGACTGGGTCCGCTGGCATCGTGGCTGTTTTGCTTCGACTCATCTTTGGCTTTGACCTTGGGCACCCGGGACCTCTCGGGCGCCTAGCCCAGTGTTGTTCCGAAGCGATTCATGCTTAACTACTTGTTTGGCTTTGACCATGATCGCCCGGGCCCTCTCGGGCGCTTGGCCCAGCTGCTTGCCCCTCTCCTTTGGGGCGTTTTGAGCTGCAGAAACACACTCTCTCGGTCCCTGCATTCAAGGTTAGTTCCAAAACAACAAAGCAAGAATATTAGTTAGTTTTTACAGTCGTAGCTATCTTGGTTCTGACTTTGGGTCTCCCAAATGGAACCCTAGGTCGAACCGACACCTACTTTTCCCTCGATGGGGAACGCGTCCTCACCTACTCCTCTCAGGAGAGTTTACCTTTTGCCAACCGGCTCCTCCGGTTGGACATTTGCCCAGCAACCCTTCGCCAGGTGTCTAGCAGCCCTTCGCTAGGTCTTCAATGCCTAGCAGCCCTTCGCCAGGTGCCTAGCAGCCCTTCGCCAGGTTTTCGATGCCTAGCAGCCCTTTGCCAGGTGCCTAGCAGCCCTTCGCCAGGTCTTTGATGCCTAGTAGTCCTTCGCCAAGTGCCTAGCAACCCTTCGCCAGGTCTTCGATGCCTAGCAGCCCTTCGCCAGGTCTTAGGGTTTCGATGCCTAGTAGCCCTTCGCTAGGTGCCCAGCAACCCTTCGCCAGGACTTCTTTCTGCACACTTAGTATACACATTAGATCACAAATAATACTTAACTTTGAATCCTTTGCCAATATCAAAATAAGGTTTGATATGGTGCTTCCTGCATCAACAATCTCCTCCTTTTTGATTTATGACAACATAATTCAAAGTTAAGGAAAAACTTATAACAGATAAGAAAAGAAAGTAACAATGAATTAAGTGTAACAGTTATGAACATAATAAATGTAGATTTGAAAAGAAATCCTTTATTTCTCATACTCCCCCTAAAACCCTAAATACTTGTGTTATAAAATACTTAACTTTGACCTTTCCTCCCCCTTTGACATATATCAAAAACATACATGGGCGAACAAGGTTTTTAATAGAGACTTTTGAGTTTTATCAAAATAAATTTAAGTAAAGAAGTTCACAACTTTTTCAAAAAATAGTTTTCATACAAAACATGTTACAAAACCTTGCAACATTGAAACATTGCATAAAGCTCCCCCTGATTTGAAATTTGTCCTTTGAAGCTTTTTAAAAGAAACATGCAATTTTTCAGTTTGAAAGTTTTTTGTTAACTCTTGAAAAAGGTTCTAAGTATGAAAACTTTCATTTCTTTTGAAAGAAATAATTCTAAGTTCAGTTTTGAAAAGTATTTTGAAAAACTTCTAAGTTTTTGACAAAGTGTTTTTCAAAAAATAGAGTAAAAGTCTTTACAAAAAAAATTATTATACTTGGACAATTTTCCATTTTGAAAAGTTTTGGAAGCCTAAATTTTGTTTAACAACTTTTACTTACAAGGCTTTGCAAAAAGAAGTTTTAGGCAAAATTTTGAAGCCAAATTTCCTTTAAAAAAGTTTCAACTTTGAGAATTAGGAAAAAGAAATTTGTTTACCAAAAAATTTGCACACTTAGAAGAATTTGTTTGGAAACACTTTAGACATTTTGAAAAAAAACAAAATCTTTAAAAAATTTCGAGACAAGTTTTTCACCAAAAAAACTTTACTTAGAAACATTTGTCAAAAATTTTCAAAAGGTTTTTGCTCAGACAAATTTTGTTTACTAAGGAAAATTTTACTTAGGAGTAATTTTTAGGAAAATATGCAATTAGAATGTTTTGAAAGCACTTAGAACTTTTTGAAGCACTTAAAATTTTTGAAGCACTTAGCAATTCACCGTTACTATTTAAAAAATTTTCTCTTTTTCTTCCTTTCTCTCCCCCTTGGCCATATATCAATAAAGAACTTTTGAAAACCATATTTTGAAAGAAGTTTTAAGGAAGAACTTTGTGTATCAAAGCCTATGAGTTTTGAAAATATAAAAATACTTAGTATAATTCTTGAAAGTATAGCAAAAAGCTTTAAATTGCACCAACAAAACTCCACTTTGAAAAGTATTGAAAAATTATTTTGTATTTGTAGGCAAGTCTTTTAGAAAATTCACGCACTTAGAACACTATTACCATGAACAGTATTAGTCCTTTTGAAAACATTATATTTTGAAACATAGAAGTACTTTTGAAAGATTTCTCAGTGCATTTTTTGAAAATATAATTATTTTTGAACATAATATTTTAAGAAAAATTTTAATATTATTTTGAAAACACAATACTTTACTTGCCTAGGTTTCTTTTCCAGTCTGACACAATCCTAGGAAACCTTGTTAACTACAAGGACGTCCTGGAAAATTTCCCAAAGTCAAGTACGTATTATTTTCAGAAGTATTCTAAATAGATTTTAAAAGTATTCCAAAGTCACGTAAAATTTTGAAAGTGATGGTATATATAAGCAAAATGATTTTACAGGATAGTATTTTGAAAGAAAAATTATTTAAGTTTTCAAAAGGATTTTAAAAGTGCAATGCATGAAAACATATAATTTTGAAAAATATTCAATAATTCTTTTAATTTAATTTCCCCCTAAGCTTGACCCAGTCCTAGGAAGCTTGTTGACTACAAGTGATCTTCCTCTGAGTCTTAAGGTTTGATTCAAATTATAAGAATTATCTAATAATTTTGAAAAATAATTGTCAGACATAATTTCTTTCAATTTAGACTCCCCCTAAATTAGACACTTCCTAAGAGTCTTTGTAGATCATGAAGTAGACTTCCTTTGTGTCTTTAGAGTTTGTCAAAATTAAAAGGGAATCAAGCACAATTCTTAAAATGAACTTTAAAGTATTAACATTTTGAAAAACAAATGAATATTTAAAAGACATATTTTGAAATGATAGCATAGTTTTCGAAAAACATGAGTAATAGTTTGAAACCATAGTATTTTTAAACTTCTTCTTTTTAATTTGAACTCCCCCTAAACCTGACACAGTCCTAGGAGGCTTGTTGACCACAAGTTAATCCTCCTCTGAGTCTTAGGGTTTGATTCAAACAAAAAGAGAAGAAAACTAAGTTTAAAAAAAATTATTTTGTTTTAATGATTTGAAAGATAATTTCTTTCTCCTTTTTGAAAAAGTTAATATAGAGAACTGAAAAGGTGAAATTATTTAAAATGATTAAAAAAACATAAGTCCAAAAAATATATAAATATCAAAGCTCGGACTGCAAATGTTTTTCAAAAAAATATCCTAAATAATCCCCAAGGTGAATTTGATTTTCTATAATTGGCTTCCAGGTCTTGGCGAGGCACTAGGCCTTCTTTGGTCGTAGCCTTATTGGATCATCAACTCTTTCCTTGACAAAGCCTTTTATAGAAAATTCATCTTCAAGTTACTTCTTGAAAGATTTTGATCTAACTAGCTTGGGTCTTGGATCGGTAGCTTCGGCTAGTTCCACCAGACTAAACAAATCAAGTAAGACATACTTGACCTTATTAGAAGGGCTTCCCTAACGTACTATCATCTAACCTCCACCCAATACTATGTTGTTCAAATTTCAACTAAACCATTTTGTCCTTAAATTATCCAATTCTAAATCCAAGCATAATAAAAAAAACAAGCAAACATGACAAAAATGATCTAAGTTATATCATAATTGAAATAAAACTCTGGGTTTTTAAAATCAGCAAGGTTGTGAATTAAGTTTTCTAACGTATTAATCTTAACTAATTTATACGAATTAATCACGTTATTTGAGATAAATATTGAATTTTCAAATATTGAAAACTTACCTTTTCCGATCGTTTGTCCAGAACTCTTATAATGATCACGAGCTAATCGGACCAATTTGGGTCGATCTCCTTCATTGTCTTCTAATTCCGAGTCTGAGTCGGACTCGGGTACAGGTTGAAGCTTCTTCTTTGGTGGTTCTCTTAGAGCTTTCCCTGCACTAGAAATTACACTTTTCTCGACCATTACAGTATCTGTTTGATTATTTAATTGTAATTCAAAAAAAGATCTGAAATTGGTTACCATTTTTGTCTCAGTCAATTCGTCTTCTGACTCTGGCTCAAGTTCGCAGTCAGGTATGGATTCTTTCTCATCTTCTGATCCGGAGCCAATCTTGAAGTCAGGTGCTAACCCTTCTAAAATCTCAATATCGGAGCTCTCTTCGTGTAGATTGATTAGCTTTTCCCAAATTTCTCTGGCATATCTGAATGGACCTACTAGTTCGAGTTGCTCCTTGGTTAGGCCACATTGTAGGATTGCAGTTGCCCTTGCATCGGTCTCGATTTGGTTGAGGGTTTGTTCATCCAATTTGTCCCACTCGACTGATAACTCATCTTCTACGGGAAACGAGAATCCCGTTTGGATGATCCGCCATAAATCCATGTGGGCTTTCAGAAGAGACTCCATTTGACTTCTCCAGGTTCTGAAGTTCTCACCAGAGAATAGAGGCGGACGAACACTGTTCCATTCTTGATTGACCATTAAGGATAAATCTTGCACACAAAAAGAAAAAATAGAAATGTACCAAGACTTGGTCTTGGATTAGTAGTGCGGGAGAAGAAAAAAATAGCCCAAAAAAAATATTACACGAATTTCGAGGTAGAATAATAATAAAAAGTTTGAGATAAATTTTTAGAAAATGAATATTCTGATTAATTGGAAAAAATAGGAGTTAAAAGGGATTGCTCGAATTAAGGTAGCATAAATTTCGAGGAATAAATATTAAAATAATAAAAAAAATTTATGATAAATTTTCAAAAATTGATCGTTTTATCAATTCTAATGAATGGTGAAAAGATGAAGATTCAAAATTGAAAAAGGCATAAGATTATCCAGAAAGATCGAGTGGTGTTGCACTAACCTCGATTATCAAGAAAAATTCGTAAGATAAAGAAATTGAAAATTTCGTAAAAAATCTGAAAAACTCTCAAATTGGTGGTTGCACCAACTTTGAGCTACCCCGCTTTGATACCACTTGTTGGATCGAGAAACACGATAGAGGGGGGGGGTGAATATCGTGAAAACTTTTTCGGATAAGTTTTAAGAGAAAATACGCAGTGAAATTAAAAACAAACACGAGGAACACAAGTATTTTTTACTTGGCTCAGAGTCGCGGTCAGCTCCTACTCCAAGGCCCACGGTCCTTGACCGTTTACTGCGGGCAATTCTATAGAAGCGCAAAGATTTACAAAATTTGGTACAATAGTAGTGCAGTAAATAAACAAGTACACTTTCCGTTGCCGACGCCCGGTGTGGATCGTACTTCTGAGCAAAGGGTCGTCGTTGGCGCTAGAATGTCGAGAACGGAGTTTGCCGGAGCAGTGCACTTGAACGAAAAGCTTAGAGGCGTTGGAAATTTGTTGTATTGAAGCCTTGGGGTCGAGCCCCTTTTATAGTGCTCCTGGGGGCGCCTGGGTCGTCGGGGGCGCCTGACACGTGCCTTCAGATCCGAGAACCTCTATCCGAAGCTTGGTCAACACTTATCTCCTTCGAATCAGCTCTGGAGATGACTGGGGCGCCCGGGACCTCTCGGGCGCCCAGCTTGACTGGGTCCGCTGGCTTCATGGCTGATTTTGCTTCAACTAATCTTTGGCTTTGACCTTGGGCGCCCGGGATCTCCCGGGCGCCTAGCCCAGTGTTGTTTCGAAGTGATTCTTGCTTAATTGCTTGTTTGGCTTTGACCTTGGGCTCCCGGGCGCCTGGCCCAGCTGCCTGCCCCTCTCCTTTGGGGCGTTCTGAGCTGCAGAAACACACTCCCTCGGTCCCTGAATTCAAGGTTAGTTCCAAAACAACAAAGCAAGAATATTAGTTAGTTTTTACAGCTGTAGCTGTCTTGGTTCTGACTTTGGGTCTCTCAAATGGAACCCTAGGTCGAACCGACGCCTACTGTTCCCTCGACGGGGAACGCGTCCTCACCTACTCCTCTCAGGAGAGTTTACCTTTTGCCAACCGGCTCCTCCGGTTGGACTTTTGCCCAGCAACCCTTCGCCAGGTGCCTAGCAGCCCTTCGCCAGGTCTTCAATGCCTAGCAGCCCTTCGCCAGGTGCCTAGCAGCCCTTTGCCAGGTCTTCGATGCCTAGCAGCCCTTCGCCAGGTGCCTAGCATCCCTCGCCAGGTCTTTGATGCCTAGCAGTCCTTCGCCAGGTGCCTAGCAGTCCTTTGCCAGGTGCCTAGCAGCCCTTCGCCAGGTCTTCGATGCCTAGCAGCCCTTCGCCAGGTCTTTAATGCCTAGCTGTCCTTCGGCAAGTGCCTAGCAGCCCTTCGCCAGGTCTTAGGGTTTCGATGCCTAGCAGCCCTTCGCTAAGTGCCCAGCAGCCCTTCACCAGGACTTCTTTCTGCACACTCAGTATACACATTAGATCATAAATAATACTTAACTTTGAATCCTTTGCCAATATCAAAACAAGGTTCGATATGGTGTTTCCTACACCAACAGATTATACCCCTCCGGCAACGATTGTAGGATAAGGTCCATTGCCAATTCTTGGCCCAGTGGAAATCCTAGTCTTTCAAGGTTCTCGACATACCCAATCATATTCAGTACGTGAGTTCCTACAGGAGTTCCTTCTTGCATCTTGCATGCAAATAGGGCTTTAGACACCTCAAACGGCTCGTGCCTAGCTTTCTCTTGATATAGTTGCTTTAGATGCTCAACCATCTCATGTGCATTCATGTTCTCATGTTGTTTCTGAAGCTCAGAGTTCATGGTGGCAAGCATAAGGCATGATACATCAAGTGCATCATCCTGATGCTTCTTGTAAGCATCCTTTTCGGCACGGGTAGCGGTAGCGATGGGTGCTTCTGGAAGAGATTACTCTAGGACGTACAGTTTTCGTTCTTGTTTGAGGACTATCCTCAAGTTTCTGTACCAGTCCAGGAAATTAGCTCCGTTGAGCTTGTCCTTCTTAAGGACGGATCGCAGAGAGAGAGAGTATTTGATGTGTTAGATGACATGGTGATCTACAACAGTAAAATTATGCAGAAATAAGTATCATATCTAATTCATTTAATTAGGTCTTTAATTAAATGATGCTCCCACTGAATCGTAGAGCTTTGGTTGGGGCTAGTCATGGATGTAGGCAAGCTCAATTTACCAACACTACTAGCTCCAAACCAAATAGCAATCATTATTCATGTGGGACAAGATCCATATTATACTTCATCTTGAGTTAGCTTTGGCTAATCGCCCAAGACTTGGTATAATTAAGTAGGTAACATTTTACCAATTACATCTCATGCAACTCTTTGAAACAAAGGGTCAAGATCCACATTACACATCATCTTGAGTTAGCTTTGGCTAATCGCCCAAGACATGGAATAATTGTTCTCTTACCCAATTTTCCCAACTTTTGGGATATGCCTCCAAGTTTCTCAATCTAATTGAGGGGACTTAGTTAAGTCTCACCCAAAGTTTGATAGCGGGACATCACAATTGTCCTCTCGCACTCTACCAAGATAAAATGCGTCACTTTGCTTTGGTAAACCCAACAACAAATGATCGAGGTAGTTTATGAGTACCAAACATTGGTAGGCATATTGAGTTGACTTAATTGAGATAACTATTTATCTAATCATGCATCACATACACACATTGCATATATCAATATATAAGCGATAAAACGTGATATGGTTATGACCCATATACTATGATCTTCCCAAGCCAATGAGAAGATCGATGGTCAACCTAGGGATAACATCTTCTCCAAGTGCATCCTTCGGTCATCATATGCGGTCGGCATCCTTCTTGTAACTTTAGTCTTCAATGGACACTCCACTACTCCTTTTGTACATTACAATGTAGGAAAACTCGAGTTACATTCGTGTCTAAATCTATTTTTACAACTTGGAAAAATAGAGACAAGGCACGACACCCAGGCCGTATTATGAATTACAACATGCACACACACACATATTCATCCAATCATATTGGGGTTAAGGCCATAACCATGCACCATGCCATCAATCACATACAATAGATTTAGGACATCAATTTTTATTATGATTGTAAAAATGCTCATGAGCCGAAACCATAGGTTATAAAATTTGTCGAGTACATTCGCATTATAGCACACTTTCATATTTCATATGATGATGCTATAGACTTTTAGTTTGATCAACACAAACTTTTGTATCTCGACAAATGCTCATACATTATATAATCTATAATAAAATTATATCCTACTTCTATATCACATATAAAAGTTTTCTAAATTTTGTACGATCTTTCGCAAGTGGCTCTGATACCACTGTAGGGATCTATAGGTAAAAATATTTAAAATCGCAGGGGAAATAAGATCTCTCGAGTGATCCATGCGAAAGAAAAACTCATACAAAGTGATCTACAATTCCTATCTTACAGAATACCTTTGTCGTGTGCCCTTCGCTTATCCCGCTAGTCCTTTGGTTCGCCGGATCTCTTACACGTTCAAGTGTCCGTGCCTCTATGTGTATCCACACGAACATGATCTACGCCTCGGAGAGGAACCACCTTAGTTGTGCTAGCAACTTGGTTCACAAAGCACAAGAACCTCCACTAGGGAGTTATGGACAACGAGGAAGAAAGAAGAGGAAGAGAGATGCACCCTCTAGCCTTTGACAAGGGGGGGGGGTATTTATACTCATCTAATGAATACCAAGGGTCTATGTCCCTTGAGCTCCCCTCATCTTAATGCTAATAAAACCCAATGAATACCAAGCCTCTTGGTATTCCTTGAGACTCTTAATATTCTATTCATCTAATGAATAGAATGTCTCTTAGCCTTCCTCTTAAATAATATTTTATTAAACCCTTTAATGAATATTATCCATAATTAAGTGGTTGAGTCTAATCTAGATGAGTCTAATTCAAATTAGACTCAATCTCATAATCTAATTGGATTCACTTGAGTCTAACTCAATTAATCTAATTCGAATCAAATCTTAGTCAAACCAAGATCAATTAATCTCCGAAGCATCGTGTCCTTAGTGTGTGATCCAATAGGTTCTCGTAACGTTGGCAATATGCCTAAATGCTTTAGACACATAAGCAATGAGCGACATCTAGCAATGCATCATTGCTACCCAGGTAACAAGAAAAGTCGAGATCTGACTAAACCTCATGACTATGATAATGTATGACCTTATCCTTCTATCCTCGATATCTAGATTGACCAATGAGGCATAGACCATGTCATCCTCAGTCAATCTTGTGTTTCTTGATCCCTGAGTAGACTCACTCATACAAATGAGCTCAATATCTCATATTGACTCATTTGAGCATGACCATGTGTTTTAGCAGTCCTACTCGATCAAGGGGCCCACAGATATCACTCCCGTCATATGGGAGGGATAGATCCCATCTACATCACTCACATCCCTCCGCATAATTCATTACATACCCAGTGATCGCCTTTATAGTCCACCCTGTTACGGGTGACGTTTGATGATACCAAAGTACATAACTCCTTTTGTAGGGAACTGTAGTGACTTCAGGTCTAAGGATTATTCATTCTCATAGTCACATGAGAAAGTTTATGACACTCATATGACAATCTATGAAACTTTCTCATGGCGGGTCAATTTAGTACACATTCTCCAATGTATACCCATGTGTCAACTTGATATCACATATCCATGACTTGTGAGCTCAAGTCATCAGTTGACCTACATGCTAGTCTCCATGCATTAATATTGTCCTTGAATATTAATACTTGACTAGGAATGGTTTAGTGTAGTGTTCTCTACATTATCTCACTATCGATTCAACCAATCGATATAATGTAGATAAGAATCTACTACCCAAGGACATTATTATACTTAGTTATTTGGCACAAATACAAAGTAAGTATAATAACCAAACATGCCTTTATTAATGATAGAATATGATACAAAAAGTCCCTAGTCAATCATCACATAATTGGCTCTAGGGCTCCTACTAATAGATCCAACTCCTCCTCTTGGTCCCTACCTTAGCCCTATATAAACCCCATGGGATCATGATACCAAGGCTAGACAATCCAATACACAAAACCCTTGGCCTCTTTCTTTTCCTCTCCCTCTCCATCTCTCTCCTAGGGCGCCGGCGCAAACACGAAGAGGAGTTTTTCTTCTCTACTTGTTCCCTCCTTCTTCTCTCTCGGTGTGGGCTCCTAGGAAAGTGAAGAGCACCTCCCTTACCATCTAGTGGCTGGAGCTCGCCTTGAGAAGGTTGGAAGAGGGTCGGCGACGTGGAGGAAGAGCGCAAAGGCGCCAGTAGTGAGGGAGACAAGTAGAGGGTTGGTGGCGGGTTTAGAGAAGAAGAGGCTTCTTCTTCCTTCCTCTTACTCTTCTTCACCTTCCTCAACCTCTGTTGGACAGAGGACTAGTGGTCGGCGACCTCGGGAGCTCCTGGTTGGCCGGTGGCGCGCGGGTGGAAGGAGAAGAAGCCAGAGGTGAAACCCTTGATTAGGGTTTCGGCTAGGGCAAGGAGAAGAGGTGTTTTGGAGGGCTTTGGTGATCTCGGTTCTCGGTAGCTCGTCGCCCACATGACGTCCGGGAGGGGAGGGACATAAGGTAGAAGGCTACAAGGTAATAGGAAGGTATAATTCTCTTCCTAAGCTCCTATTCTTCTTTTGGTGCCATGTTAATTAACTTCGTCATTTCATGTGAGTTAGTTAATTATTTTGATCTTGTATCATAGCTAATAATTAATTAATTGGACCTCGACCATAAACATAAGAACCGGCGATTTACTCGTCGTCTCTTCCGCGGTCGTTCGGTTAGAAGAATTACAAGGCTCGATCTTTGTGATTGACCAAGTTATAATTCGTATAGAATGATACGATGACGAGATGGTCGTTGGGAGACGGGTCTCCATTCAGATTATTTTTTAATCCTTAGACATGGAGAGGTCGCTCAAGGATGACCAAGTATTCTCTTAGGAAACCCGCCAAGCCATACCTAACAATTGGTATCAGAGCTGAGGTTTCCGCTTTTATGTGTTTAGGATTGGTTAATTTTTTGCATTTTTCATACATTTTATTTTGCTGGATAATATGTGGATGTGCGTAGGCTAACTTTGTGTTGCAGGCACGAGATTCTAACTTATCATGGCCAAATAATTGTTGTGAGAATGGTTGTGAAATTTTTGTAAATTAATTAATCCTCGGGGTTAACGAGGCTAGGTAGTATTTAATTTTTGTAATTAAATACGGCACATGTTTAGCCGAGCTTATTATTTTACATTCGATCTAGATTTCATGTACACCCCTTCGTGGATTATAGGATCGATGATGTAAATAATTAGCTAGTTATTTTGGCTCGAAGATCCCTCAAGGTAGCTTGCACATAAGGAAGGGAGGAGTGGACGAGATGATGACACGACTGGAGGCGCATTGGAGACCAAGGCCATGAGAAGTTGGAAAATCTAGGATTTTCTATTTTCATTATGTTGGTTATGTTCTTGTCGTGTATGTGTGCTTGTTAAAATTCCTCGAACTAAATTACTAAGTGGGAGAGGGACCCTAAGGGTCCCGTGACCTCCATTACAATCCAATAAGTGATGCGAACAAGTCTGCGCGTTGGCTCTAAGTGCCTTCCTCCCTATCGGATGGGCTTGTTCTGCGGATCACTGGGTCAGAAAAGACTATAGGAAATTATTGAAGAGCATGTGTACTTCCCATTGGAAGGCATATAATCAGAAATAGTTTTCTTAGTGTCGTGTAATGGTAAACACTTAAATGCGAATAATAGTATCCTCCCCATCGGAGTCACTGCTATTATTCTGCAGGGTCGAAGTGAACCAATTATTAATCTTACTTGTCAAAAAGTTAAGTTGACAAGATAGTAAGATTAATGGGTAAAACCTCCTCTTACAAATGTGGAAATTCGTATACGTCCACACCATCGTGCCATACGAATTTCTCGGTGTGTAAAGGTGTTGGTTGATTTCTAAAATTTATTGTTTTGAGGAATTAATTTATTTTCGAATTCTAAAGTAGTGTGTGTTGTGATTCTCAGGATTTTCAAAATGGCCTTTAACCCACTATCGACCATACTTAAGGAGAACAAACTTACTAGACCCAATTACATTGACTGGAAAAGAAACCTAGACATTGTCCTTACTGCTGAAGAATACAAATATGTG
Organism: Boesenbergia rotunda; assembly: GCA_024364735.1. NCBI lineage: Eukaryota > Viridiplantae > Streptophyta > Magnoliopsida > Zingiberales > Zingiberaceae > Boesenbergia > Boesenbergia rotunda. The sequence continues at coordinate 342,259 of JAGFNQ010009386.1, read as the reverse complement.
CTCCTTGAGGACTGCCCTGAAAGGCCTAGCGAGAACTCTAGTGAAGAGCAGAAGGAGCACTTTAAGAAGTGGGTCAAGGCAGATGAGATGGCGCGGTGCTACATTCTGGCATCTATGTCGAATGTATTGCAACATCAGCATCAGGCCATGCCCACTACTTATGCAATGATGCTAAACCTCGAGGAGCTCTTTGGGCACCAGGGTCGGGCTGCTAGGCAGGTTGCGATGAAGAACCTGATGACGACTACTATGGTCAAAGGGACACCCGTTAGGGATCATGTCCTGAAAATGATGGCTCACCTCAATGAGATTAAGGTACTGGGAGCACAAATCGACGGGGAAACCCAGGTCGATATTATACTCCAGTCTCTTCCTAGGAGTTTTGAGCAGTTCCGGTGTAACGCCCCAAAATTTTCCCATATGAAATATTATGAAATTCATGAAATATTATTATGAAATATTATGAATTCATGAATAGAAAATATTATGAAATTCATGAAATATTATTATGAAATATTATGAGATATTATGAATTCATGAATATGAAATATTATGAAATTCATAAAATATTATTATGAAATATCATGAAATATTATGAATTCATGAATATAAAATATTATGAAATTCATGAAATATTATTATGAAATATTATGAATTCATAAAACATAATTATTACTATGAAATTTCATGATGGGCTTGGCTTAATGGGTTTGGATGTGGAATAGTACAAAAAGGAAATATAGAAAGGAGGAAGCAAGGATTGAACCTTGAACCTCCTAGTTGCACTAACCATGTCATAACCAATGAACCAAGCCATATTTCATATAGAGGGAATAAGGAACATGCTTGTTAAAAGCTAGGGAAGTGAAGAGACATGTCTCTTCATGAGAAAAGTATAAATAAGGGAAAGAGAAGTTAGAGTAACTTCCTCTTCTTCTTCTTCTTCCTCCCTCTCATCACCGAAATTCACTTCTTCTTCCTTTCCATTTTCGAAAAAAAACACTAGGATTTTAACCCTAGGGAATTGGAAGGAAGGAAGAACCCTTTAAGGTTCTTGCCCTCTACTAGGGCCAAGATTTGCTAGAGAATGCTAACAAGGGAAACACTCATCTTCGTATTCAACCAAGGGTACCCTAAGGGAAATTCAAGCGAAAGGATGTAAGTATCCCCTCGCCTGCAGTGTAATAGTTGTGGTGTGATTATTCTCCTTGATTGTTTCAAAAATGGGGACTTTTTCCCCTTTGCAAGTTTCGGCCACCCCCTTAGGGGAAGGCCTTGGTTCTTTCCTTGATACATGAGAAGACCTTTGAGACTTAGAGTATATATGTATATTGATTTCCTTCATGATGGTATGAACAAAAAGGAAGAAAAACTAGGGTTACACCCCTTGTAAGTTTCGGCCACCCCCTTAGGGGAAGGCCTTGGTTCCTTTTGTTACATGAGTAGACCCTTGGAACTTAGGGTATATGTATATGTGGTTTATTCAAAATGTTGTGAACAAAACCTAGGGTTATACCCTTGTGTAGGTTTCGGCCAACACCCAAGAGGAGACCTTGGTTACCCCTTGATGCATGTGAAGACCACTTGGAACTTAGGGTATACCTATATGTTGTGTCCCTTCATTTTGTGATAACAAAAACTAGGGTTTAGAGCTTGGATGGGTTTCGGCCAAGGCCTAGAAAAAGGGTTAGTGAGGGTTGAATTATCCTAAAATATATCCATGTTTAATGTATTATAAGATAGTGTATACAAGGTGTTTGTATGAATGTCTGTGTGAATATTTAGTTCAAACCCTAATTTTCCCCTACCCTTGAGTTTCGGCCAACCCTAGAAGGACTAGGGTCTAGGGTTGCATAATTATCTCATGATGTGCTTTATGTTTAATAAGTTGCATGAATAGTATGTGAAGGTTAAACTAACCTACGGGACATGATTATGTTTAGTAAGATAATATGTATATGCATGTATGAAATATGATGTATGTATGAATATGTATGAAATATGATGTATGTATGAACATGTATGAAATATGATGTATGTATGAACATGTATGAAATATGATGTATGTATGAACATGTGTGGAATATGATGTATGTATGAACATGCATGAAATATGATGTATGTATGAGCATGCCTTATAGCCCATGGGGCACACTTATGAAATTGCATGTGATAAGTTAAAATGCTTAAACGGATACTCTACTAAGTATGGGATCAAGAGCACCCCTTATGTTGTGTGGTGTGTCCCTCCGGGATCATGAGCACCCTTGAAGAGTGGTGTGTCCTATAAGAGTGATTTGGAGTACTCCTTAGCATATATGTAAAAGCATGATAAGTATTTTACTTTTGAAGTTGTGTACCCGACTCGTAAGGGGGTCGTTAAACAAATCCGGGGTGCATATTAACGTAAGGTCATGGCTCCGGTAGGACGGAAGGGTCCTGCTCTAATTAATTGGTGGCTCGCTACCCCAATTCATTAGGGAACGCGCAATAGTTCCGCGCGATATGTGGTACACAATAAGGCCCAATATGATATGGATGTATTTTTAAGTAATACCATTATGGAATTGTTTTGAAAACATTCATTGAAAGCATTTATTATATGTGAAGAGTATGCTTAAGGTACTTGATACTGCATGCTTAGAAACTTGGATGTTTAGTATGCTTTGATGAACTCATGCTTATGATTTATTATGTGTACATGTTATGTTCTTTCGTATGGATTTTGCAAGTAGGACAGGATCCTTACTAAGCATTTGTGCTTACTAGTTTATGTGTTGTCTTATGCTGCAGATAAAGGTAAGGAACACTTGAACTAAAGGAAGAGGCAGGAAGGCTGAGGATGTGTGGGGTGGTGGCTCGGGAAAGAATAATTCTATATCTACTTTAATATGCTTATGTTAATGTTCTTGATAAAGAATGTCAGTGATTACTCTTATACTTGATTAAGTTATGAGATGAACTACTTGTGAACCTAGCATGTTATAGGATAACTTTTATTTAAGATATTTCACATGAGGTTCTAGATTTCCTTAGATTCAATTTCATGAATTAATATTATTCATGGAAACATATGACTATGCTTTTAAAGGATGATTAAAGCATGATAGATAATTTGCATGCACTGATTAATATGCTTAGCACTTATGTTCTTCTTTTAAAAGTTGAAAAAAAAAATATTATGAATGAGTAGTACGTAACCCCGCCCCGAGAGTAGATATAATGGCGGGCGTTACAGGTTGGTATCAGAGCAGGTTTCCCCTCCACCACACACACATCAAGCTTCATCCTGCTGCTTCCAAGTAAGAGATCCTAACCTCGCTTTACTTTATTTCATGTACAGTAATAATATATATAGAGATGATTTATGCTTGCATCATATAGAGATGATTTATGCTTGCATAACAGGAAAAGTAGCATTAATTCTTATGTTAGCTTATTTATCACCTGTACGATAGATATGGCTAGAAGACGTAGCAATCGGGGTGATGAGACCGCACCCCCACCTAATATTATGCAATATGCCAAAAGAAATGATATGTCACTACAAGATTTAGACTTCAAATTTCTGACAACACTGCCCTCGGGTGAGGTGATGCCCTCTACCCAAATGCTACGTGCCGCACCAATCAGAATCGCAGATAGGGAACTCTACTGCGATCTGATAGTGCTTGATATGTCAGATTATGATGTGATATTGGGCATGGATTTCTTGAACAAATACGGCGCCTCTATTGAGTGCCGTAAACGAAGGGTTATCTTCCGACCTGAGGCGGAAATTCTATTCGAATTTATCGGAGAGCCGAAGAAGAGGACAAGCAAATTCTTGTCGGCTCTGAAAGCAAGGAAGATGTTAGAAAAGAGATGCTCTGGGTTTCTAGCTCATGTGGTTGATACCAGTCCTACAGAGGGCCCGAAGCTAGAAGACGTCAAAGTCGTATGCAATTACCCAGAGGTATTTCCCGATGACTTACCAGGGTTAGCACCTGAAAGAGATATAGAATTTGCAATTGAGTTGGTTCCTGGTACTAACCCCATTTCTAAGGCACCGTACCGTATGGCACCGACGGAATTAAAGGAATTACAAGGACAGTTACAGGAGCTGCTTGACAAGGGACTCATCCGCCCAAGTCATTCTCCCTGGGGAGCTCCCGTATTGTTCGTGAAAAAGAAGGATGGGTCGATGCGAATGTGTATCGACTATCGAGCCTTGAACAACGTGACTATCAAGAACAAGTACCCTCTACCCAGGATAGATGACCTGTTCGAGGAGCCACGGTTTTCTCTAAGATTGACCTGAGATCTGGTTATCACCAGGTTAGAGTAAAAAAGGAGGATATACCGAAGACGGCTTTCTGAACCAGATACGGACATTATGAGTTCGTAGTCATGCCATTTGGAGTTACCAATGCGCCAGCTATGTTTATGGACTTAATGAACCGGGTATTCTCGGCATTCCTCGACAGATTTGTGATCGTCTTTATCGACGATATCCTTATATATTCGAGAACTCCCGAAGAACATGCTGAGCACCTGAGTATAGTACTACAGATTCTTCAGAAGGAACAACTGTATGCTAAATTTTCCAAATGCGAGTTCTGGCTCGATCAAGTATCATTCTTGGGACATGTTATCTCCAAGGAAGGAATAATGGTGGACCCGACTAAAATCGCAGCTGTAAGTAACTGGACTAGACCCAAGAATGCCAGTGAAATCAGAAGTTTCCTCGGGCTAGCAGGCTATTACAGAAAATTCGTAGAGAACTTCTCTCGGATTGCAGCCCCTATGACAACTCTTACAAAGAAAGACAAGAAATATGTATGGACGGAGGAATGTGAAAAGAGCTTTACTGAACTGAAAAGGAGGCTGACTAGCGCTCCAATATTGACTCTTCCTGAGAGCGATATGGGTTTCGATATGTACAGCGATGCGTCCAACTTGGGACTCGGAGCTGTGCTTATGCAGAATGGGAAGGTGATTGCCTACGCCTCTAGGCAACTAAAGGAACATGAAAGAAACTACCCTACCCATGACTTAGAGTTAGTAGCAGTAGTCTTTGCACTGAGAATATGGAGGCACTACCTATATGGAACTCAATGTAAGGTTTATACAGATCATCAGAGTCTGTGGTATTTCTTCACCCAGAAAGATCTGAATATGAGACAGCGCAGATGGCTCGAATTGGTCAAGGATTATGATTGTGAGATCCTGTACCATCCGGGAAAAGCCAACAAGGTAGCCGATGCTCTCAGTAGAAAATCATATGCTGCTTTGATGTCTTTATCAGCTTTGTCACAACCCTTAGGGGAAGAAATTATGAATTACGGAATTGAAATGATATCAGGATAGTTATCCACCCTGATGATTTCGTCAACATTATTCGACGATATCCTGGAAAAGCAGAATCGTGATCTGAGCCTTCAGAGGATCAGGCAAGAGGTTCTCGAAGGCAAGGACGATGGATTTCGGATTTCAGACAGCAGAGTCTTATATCTCCGGGAACGATTATGTGTTCCCGACAACTCCGACTTACGGACAAGAATCCTTGAGGAAGCTCATGGAACACCTTATGCGATGCATCCTGGGTCTACCAAGATGTATCAAGATCTGAAGAGCAAATTTTGGTGGTCCGGTATGAAGCGGGATGTAGCCCACTATGTCAGTATGTGTTTGACCTGCCAGAGGGTCAAAGCAGAACACCAGAGGCCTGGAGGAGTTTTGCAACCCCTGTCTATTCCAGAGTGGAAATGGGAAGACATCTCCATGGATTTCATCTCTGGGCTGCCTAGAACGACGAACGGATATGATGGTATATGGGTTATAGTGGACAGACTCACCAAGTCTACCCATTTTCTGGCTATCAGGATGACCTACTCGGTAGAGCAGTTGGCTCAACTGTACGTCAAGGAAATTATCCGACTGCACGGGGTTCCCAAGACCATTATCTCTGATAGGGATGGTCGATTCACTTCAGATTTTTGGGGACACGTACAGAAAACTCTCGGTACGAAACTGAAATTCAGCACTGCCTTTCACCCCCAGACTGACGGGCAGACTGAAAGAGTAAACCAGATATTAGAGGATATGTTACGAGCTTGTGCCTTGGACTTCAAGGGAAGCTGGTGTCGATACCTGAGCCTGGCAGAGTTTGCTTATAACAACAGTTATTAGGCTACTATCGGGATGGCACCGTACGAAGCACTATACGGAAGAAAATGCAGATCTCCTATATGTTGGCTTGAGAGTGGTGAAAAGAAGGAGATGGGACTCCAGACTGAAATTATAAATGAAACCACTCAGGCTATAAAGAATATTCGTCAGAGAATAGAGACTGCTCAGAGTCGGCAGAAAAGCTACGCTGATAAGCGACGCAGATCACTAGAGTTTGAGGTTGGGGATTCAGTATTCCTGAAAGTGGCCCCTATGAAAGGGGTGATGAGATTCAGGAAGAAAGGGAAGCTGGGTCCGAGATATGTGGGACCGTATCAGATTCTGAGACGGCTAGGCAAGGTGGCCTACGAACTGGAGTTACCGCCAGAAATGTCGGCTATCCACAATGTCTTCCATGTATCAATGCTCAGGAAATGTACCTCTGATGTGAATCAGATGATAGAGCCCCAACCAGTACAAGATCAAGAGAAATTAAGTTCCGAGCGCCGACCTATACAGATCTTAGATCGGGAAGTCAAAAAGCTAAGGAACAAGGAAGTACCTTTAGTAAAGGTTCTGTGGCGAAACGAACAATTCGAAGAAGCCACATGGGAACAAGAGGAGGCGATACGATTAAAGTATTCGGAATTATTTTAAAGTTCGGGACGAACTTTTTATAAGGTATGGAGGTTTGTAACGCCCCAAAATTTTCCCATATGAAATATTATGAAATTCATGAAATATTATTATGAAATATCATGAAATATTATGAATTCATGAATAGAAAATATTATGAAATTCATGAAATATTATTATGAAATATTATGAGATATTATGAATTCATGAATATGAAATATTATGAAATTCATGAAATATTATTATGAAATATCATGAAATATTATGAATTCATAAATATGAAATATTATGAAATTCATGAAATATTATTATGAAATATTATGAATTCATAAAACATAATTATTACTATGAAATTTCATGATGGGCTTGGCTTAATAGGTTTGGATGTGGAATAGTGCAAAAAGGAAATATAGAAAGGAGGAAGCAAGGATTGAACCTTGAACCTCCTAGTTGCACTAACCATGTCATAACCAATGAACCAAGCCATATTTCATGTAGAGGGAATAAGGAACATGCTTGTTAAAAGCTAGGAAAGTGAAGAGACATGTCTCTTCATGAGAAAAGTATAAATAAGGGAAAGAGAAGTTAGAGTAACTTCCTCTTCTTCTTCTTCTTCCTCCCTCTCATCACCGAAATTCACTTCTTCTTCCTTTCCATTTTCGAAAAAAAACCCTAGGGTTTTAACCCTAGGGAATTGGAAGGAAGGAAGAACCCTTTAAGGTTCTTGCCCTCTACTAGGGCCAAGATTTGCTAGAGAAGGCTAACAAGGGAAACACTCATTTTCGTATTCAACCAAGGGTACCCTAAGGGAAATTCAAGCGAAAGGATGTAAGTATCCCTCCGCTTGCAGTGTAATAGTTGTGGTGTGATTATTCTCCTTGATTGTTTCAAAAATGGGGACTTTTTCCCCTTTGCAAGTTTCGGCCACCCCCTTAGGGGAAGGCCTTGGTTCTTTCCTTGATACATGAGAAGACCTTTGAGACTTAGAGTATATATGTATATTGATATTCTTCATGATGGTATGAACAAAAAGGAAGAAAAACTAGGGTTACACCCCTTGTAAGTTTCGGCCACCCCCTTAGGGGAAAGCCTTGGTTCCTTTTGTTACATGAGTAGACCCTTGGAACTTAGGGTATATGTATATGTGGTTTATTCAAAATGTTGTGAACAAAACCTAGGGTTATACCCTTGTGTAGGTTTCGGCCAACACCCAAGAGGAGACCTTGGTTACCCCTTGATGTATGTGAAGACCCCTTGGAACTTAGGGTATACCTATATGTTGTGTCCCTCCATTTTGTGATAACAAAAACTAGGGTTTAGAGCTTGGATGGGTTTCGGCCAAGGCCTAGAAAAAGGGTTAGTGAGGGTTGAATTATCCTAAAATATATCCATGTTTAATGTATTGTAAGATAGTGTATACAAGGTGTTTGTATGAATATCTGTGTGAATATTTAGTTCAAACCCTAATTTTCCCCTACCCTTGAGTTTCGGCCAACCCTAGAAGGACTAGGGTCTAGGGTTGCATAATTATCTCATGATGTGCTTTATGTTTAATAAGTTGCATGAATAGTATGTGAAGGTTAAACTACCCTACAGGACATGATTATGTTTAGTAAGTTAATATGTATATGCATGTATGAAATATGATGTATGTATGAACATGTATGAAATATGATGTATGTATGAACATGTATGAAATATGATGTATGTATGAACATGTATGAAATATGATGTATGTATGAACATGTGTGGAATATGATGTATGTATGAACATGCATGAAATATGATGTATGTATGAGCATGCCTTATAGCCCATGGGGCACACTTATGAAATTGCATGTGATAAGTTAAAATGCTTAAACGGATACTCTACTAAGTATGGGATCAAGAGCACCCCTTATGTTGTGTGGTGTGTCCCTCCGGGATCATGAGCACCCTTGAAGAGTGGTGTGTCCTGTAAGAGTGATTTGGAGTACTCCTTAGCATATATGTAAAAGCATGATAAGTATTTTACTTTTGAAGTTGTGTACCCGACTCGTAAGGGGGTCGTTAAACAAATCCGGGGTGCATGTTAACGTAAGGTCATGGCTCCGGTAGGACGGAAGGGTCCTGCTCTAATTAATTGGTGGCTCGCTACCCCAATTCATTAGGGAACGCGCAATAGTTCCGCGCGATATGTGGTACACAACAGGGCCCAATATGATATGGATGTATTTTTAAGTAATACCATTATGGAATTATTTTGAAAACATTCATTGAAAGCATTTATTATATGTGAAGAGTATGCTTAAGGTACTTGATACTGCATGCTTAGAAACTTGGATGTTTAGTATGCTTTGATGAACTCATGCTTATGATTTATTATGTGTACATGTTATGTTCTTTCGTATGGATTTTGCAAGTAGGACAGGATCCTTACTAAGCATTTGTGCTTACTAGTTTATGTGTTGTCTTATGCTGCAGATAAGGGTAAGGAACACTTAAACTAAAGGAAGAGGCAGGAGGCTGAAGATTTGTGGGGTGGTGGCTCGGGAAGAAAGACTTCTATATCTACATATTTATGCTTATGTTATGCTCCTTTACAATGAATGATAGTGATTAGGATCTATATTGCATGACGATTATAATACTTGGAGTTTTCATATACTTGATTTTATTGGATTATATTATGGTTTGAAATAAAATGTGAACCTCTCATGTTATGGAATAACTTTTGATTAAAATATTTCAAATGATGTTCTAGCAATTCAAGCATGACATTGTTTGACATGTATAGGCAAGCATGCTTAGCACTTAGTCCTTGCATTGTTTGTTTTAAATTTTATGCTAGAAGATAGAGGGAAAAAAAATATATGATTGATTGTACGTAACCCCGCCCCGAGTGTAGATATAAGGGCGGGCGTTACATTCGGCTCAACTATAACATGAACAAGCATAAGTATACCTTGGGGGAACTGCTTGGAGAACTCCAGGCGGCAGAGGGCCTATTTTGTTAGAGCTCGCAGGCCTTAATTACTCAGAAGGTTTCTACTTATGTGCCAAAAGTCAGGAAGAAGAAGAAACAAGGTGGGTTCAAGAAGGCAGCAGCAGCAGCAGCATCGCAGGGACCTCGGACTGGTGTGAAGAAGCCGAAAGGCAAGTGCTTCACGTGTAAGCAAACTGGACACTGGAAGGCAAACTGTCCCCATCGTCAAGACAAAGGTATTTCTTCATGTCTAGTCGTTGAAACATATTTAGCAGTGCTATCAACCAGTACCTGGTGCGTAGATACGGCAGCCACTGATCATGTCTGCAATACTCTGCAAGGGTTCTAGGAAACCCGACGGCTGGCTGATGGGGAAATCGTGGTCTACATGGGCAATGCTACGGAGGTGGCAGCAGTTATAGTGGGAGATTTTTATTTGTCTTTTGAGAGAAATAAAGTATTGGTATTGAGAGATTGCTTATATGTACCCTCTTTCTGTAAAAATATAGAAAATGTTGAGGGACTAAAATGTAAAATTTTCAAAACATGAGGGCTATTGTGGGATTTACTAAAAAGGCAAGGGTTTATTTGAAAAATGGCCAAATCCCTAAAGTTTCCAAATCCTCTTCACACGAGCGAGAGTAGATCAGATCAACCCTTCTCTCTCTCGTTCTTCTTCTCATCCATCTCTGCTCGAGCAAAGAGGCGAACCTCACCTCAACTTGTGCGATCGTGACACCGGAGAAGCGCGACCTCCCCTTCCTCTCTTCGCTACGATTAGAGCGACAACCACCTTCATCTTTTCGCTGCGCCGACGCAGTCCGTTTCTACCGAGCTACCGACGACTTAGGGCACACCCTCCTTTGCTTCTCGGAGATGGATCTTGGTTCTTTCGTAGCCGAGTGGACCTCTTGTGGGATCGTCGACTTCGACTAGTCTTTCCGGTCCCATATTTGGTTGGTTGTCGATCGTCATCAAGGCATGGGGAATCTGGGTTGGGGACTCGATCGCCTCCACTGTGACTGGCCATTCAGTGATGCCATTGATCGATTCACTGTCGCGACCTCCACACGGATCTGGGAATGGGATGATCTCGTGCGACCTTACAAGTTGAGACCGGGAAGGCAAAGAAGGGAAGCACATGTATCATCCTTGAGGTAAGTCGTGTGATCTTAACCCTAGCTTCGATTTTTGAGCTCCATCCTTGTTTTCTTCCGGTAGATCGCAAGATTGGTTGGGTTTTGAGTTTTTTTCTTGGATCTAGGGCCGATACCATCGGGTTATCAAAGATCCACCTCCTTCTTAGCGATCTTGATCTGCTCGCTGGATTGGTCTTCGATTGAAGGTAAGTTTTATTCTGGTTCTAGCAACATAGGATTGAATTGTAGAGTATGCCGTGAGCGTTTGGTGTCGTAATCCTGTTTGTGTTGGGTTTTGTTCTGCCGTATGGTTTTGATCGCAGAATGGATTGGTCTGTGTTGTTTTAGTTCGATCTTGAACTTGGATTCTTATGGATTGCACGATTGCTGTTGTTTGGGTTCGGTAGTAGTTTAGATCGATGGAGTAATTGTATAGCTTTATCTCTGTTCTTGATTCTCCCTTTGCTGTCGTGAGTTGGATCCAAGGGGAGCTAATGTTGCGGTTGTGAGCATTTGTGGTTGGTTGTAACTAGGTCTTGGATGGGGAGTTCCTGTTCTTGCCATAGATGAGATTCTGATCAATGAAGGAGTGGAATTCGTTTTATTGGATTTTTGATCTTGTTAGCAAACATGCTTTAGGTCAAACTGTAGAACTTCTCCTCTCCATTTGGTTGAGGATATCTCTGTTTTTGCCGTGAGCAACTTTTGGAGAGGGGCTCAAGGAAACTTGATCTGAATTTTTGGTGGGGCGTGGGCTAAACCTAAATTCACCTAGACTCAATAAATGAGATTATTCATTTAATTAGAGTTAATTAAATGACTTCGGTAGTAGGTTAACCCTAAAATGACTTAGGGATTTTGATTAGCTAGTTACTTTGTGTATATAGCTAATATTATATTTTGATGCAGGGGATTGACTGATTTCGCGACCTTATTGCGGAGATATTATTTTTGGACAAGGGGTTCTCGACGCCTGGACTTCTTCATATCAAGGCGGGTACCTCTTTTTATGCATAGTTAGACATAGTTAGCAGTAGGGATATCTGATATCTTTATCTCTGTACTCTTGCTTCGGTAGTTGTATCCGTTAGCATTACTGCTTACTATTTCTGTATGGATTGATGATGCACAGTTTACCTTATACCTTACGCTAGGATTTAGGTATTGGTGCATACCAGTTATCTGGACTACTGCATATTATGTAGATGACACCAGGGATAGATAGTGGATGATGCATGGGATAGTGACATGCATCATTGTTGCACGTAGCATAGGGGACGACCTTTGACTCCCTGGAGGTTGAGATGGGCCGTCGTACTTGCTACTCGTGTAGGGGCATATGTAGGTGACCTTTGACTCCCCTAGTGGTTGAGATGGGCCGTCAGACCTGCCACATGACCTATCGTGCAGCCCCGTTGGCGGACCCGGCGCTGCAGCAGGTCCCCTACCTATCCGATGATAGCGAGGGATGTTTAGAGCGTTACTCCACCCGATGGTGGGGTACGTTTATGGTCTCCGACCCTACCCATTCAGTCTCGCGTGTACCGCCTTATAGACCATCTGTTCGTGCAGGGAAGACCAGGTCAGAGCCCTACCCACTCGGTTCGCGTGCTTCCGCGACCTATACCGACTGGTGTCAGGGGTGACCCATGTTGAATCATGAGCATGCTCTGCATCTCTGCACTTGGTTTGTTTGCTGCACTTGATTGTTGCACTTGGTTGACATGCATACTACCGGGTTTGGATTTGACGCAGGTAGGTATGTACTTCCTTGTTTCTTATGGTTCAGCTCTGCATTTCCTTCTTACTGCATTTATGTTATTATTATGGTAGATGGTGACTTACTGCTAGTATTTCTTCCTGTGCATATCAGACTGTATTCGCTGAGTTCTTAGGACTCACCCCATTAGCTCTGTTTTTTTTTTCTTTTCAGGATGATCGTCTGGATGACCCAGCAGCCTGGCCCAGTTCATGTGTCTCCAAGACGATTTCCGCGATTGTTCTGTGTTTCTGTTGTGGTACATGTTGGTACCCTTTTATTTTATTCGTTTTGTTTCTTTTCACTTCCACTGTCATATGTTGTGCTCTGTTGTGTCGTCCATTTCATGGCAGTATAGTTGTACTTTTGTGTGCCATGGAGGCCTCGATTCCGTTTTTGGTTTTGTCGTAAGTCGTACCGGTACGCAGCTTTGTCATCGTCTTCGTTTTCGTTCTGTACAGTTGCTTTTTCCAGCCCTATAGGCTGTGGTACAAGCAGGCTGAGGTAGTCATAGTAATCTGGTTTTTGGATTGTCCACCGAGGCAAGGGAGTAGCTGTCCGGTTAGTATCGGACGAGCGGCTCCTCGGGGCGTGACACTTTCAGAAAGAATTTAATTTCAGTTTCTAAGTTAATAAAGGATGGATATTCTATTGCTTTTAATAACAGAGTTGTTATAAAGAGAAATAGAGAGATTATCTGTTCGGGTACTATGGTTGACAATCTGTACACTCTAGAACCAAAAACTCCCATGATACAAACAGAAGTTAATAGCTCATCATCTAACCTAAATAAGAGAAAGGAGCCTTCTAAGATGAATCAAACATATCTTTGGCACCTTAGGCTTGGTTATATTAACCTTAGTAGGATTCAGAGGTTGATAGCCGATGTGCCCTTGGGTTCATTGGTGGTGGAAGACTTCCCAACATGTGAGTCTTGCTTGGAAGGTAAGATGACCAAGAGGCCTTTCAAGACTAAGGGGTACAGGGTCAAAGATGTACTAGAACTGATTCATTCTGATTTGTGTTGTCTTATGCTCATCCAGGCTAGAGGTGGCTTTAAATACTTCATCACTTTTATTGACGATTATTCAAGGTATGGATACATTTACCTGATGCGCCACAAGTCTGAATGTTTTGATAAGTTCAAAGAATTCAAGGCTGATGTGGAGAAACATCAAGGTAAAATTATCAAGACACTATGATCTAATCGTGGTGGCGAGTACCTCTTTGGAGAGTTTAGGACCTTCCTATCAGAGGCTAGGATTCAGTCCCAGTTAACTGCATCCGGTACGCCCCAACAGAATTGTAACGCCCGCCCTTATATCTACTCTCGGGGCGGGGTTACGTACAATCATTCATTCATATAATTATTTTCTTTTCTTCTAGCATAAAATTAAAACAAACAACAATGCAAGGACTAAGTGCTATGCATGCTAGTCAGTGCATGTCAATCAAATATCATGCTTGAATCATTAGAACATCATTGGAAATATTGTAATCAATAGTTATTCTATAACATGATAGGTTCACATATTATTTCAAGCTCACAACATAACCAACCAAAATCAAGTATAAGAGAATTCTAAGTGTAATCATTATCATGCAATATCAAACCTAATCACTAGCATTCATTGTTGAAGAAAACATCATCATAAACATAGTAATGTAGATATAAAGATCTTTCTTTCCCGAGCCACCACCCCACACATCTTCAGCCTCCTGCCTCTTCCTTTAGTTTAAGTGTTCCTTACCCTTATCTGCAGCATAAGACAACACATAAACTAGTAAGCACAAATGCTTAGTAAGGATCCTGTCCTACTCGTAAAATCCATACGCAAGCATACAACATGTACACATAATAAATCATAAGCATGAGTTCATCAAAGCATACTAAACATCCAAGTTTCTAAGCATGCAGTATAAAGTACCTTAAGCATACCCTTCACATATAATAAATGTTTTCAATGAATGTTTTCAAAACAATTCCATAAAGGTATTACTTAAAAATACATCCATATCATATTGGGCCCTGTTGTGTACCACATATCGCGCGTTACCTATTGCGCGTTCCCTAATGAATTGGGGTAGCGAGCCACCAACCCATTAGAGTAGGACCCTTTCGTCCTACTGGAGCCATGACCTTACGTTAACATGCACCCCGGATTTGTTTAACGACCCCCTTCCGAGTCGGGTACACAACTTTCAAAGTAAAATACTTATCATGCTTTTACATATATGCTAAGGAGTACTCCAAATCCACTCTTAAGGGACACACCACTCTTCAAGGGTGCTCATGATCCCGTAGGGACACACCACACAACATAAGGGTGCTCTTGATCCCAAACTTAGTGGAGTATCCTTTCAAGCATTTTATTATACATATCATATGCAATTCATAAAGTGTGCCCCATGGGCTATAAAGCATGCTCATACATACATCATATTTCAACCACTTAAACATACTTATATATGACAAAATTGGTCACATCAATCATATTCATATCATAACCTACTTCATGGTTTAATTTAACCCTTCCTAACCCTAAACCTAGGGTTTGGCCGAAAATCAAAGCTAGGTTAGCTTAGATTTTTGACATCAAACATCTCATACAAGCATCACATATATATACATCATGTATCATACTAAGCATAGCATACATCATGGAGTAATCAACCTTCACAATCCCTAATGTTCATGCCTTGGCCGAATATCACATGCTAGGGAACCTTAAGATTTCCAATCAAGCATTTCATTTAGACATCACATGCATATACATATCATCTTACTAAACATAATCATGTCTCGTAGGGTAGTTTAACCTGCACATACATATCATGCAACATATTAAGCCTAGAATACATCCTAGGATAATCATGTACCCTAAACCCTAATTTTTTTAGGGTTGGCCGGAAGTCAAGGGTAGGGGAACTAGGGTTCTTGAACTTAGGTTTCACACAAACATTTACACAAACACTTTGTCTACACTACTAAACATGGATACATCATAGGAAATCATACAACCCTAAACCCTTTTTGCTTCATGATTTGGCCGAAACTTTATAGGGGGTTCAACCCTAATTCTTGTCATCACAACATGTAGGGAAAACAACATATAAGTATACCCTAAATTCCAAGGGGTCTTCCTATGCAACAAGGAGTAACCAAGGCCTCCTCTTTGAGGTTGGCCGAAACCTATACAAGGAAAAACCCTAAAATTTTGTTCATAACATCATGAAGGAAACAACATATACATATACCCTAAGTTCCAAGGGTCTACTCATGTAACAAGAAGTAACCAAGGCCTCCTCTAAGGGGTGGCCGAAACTCACTAAAGGGAAATAATCCCCATTTTTCGAAAACTACAAGGAGAAGAACTCATACAATAACCATTACACTGCAGGCGAGAGGATACTTACATCCTTTCGCTTGAATTTCTCCTTCTCTTATTCCTTAGGGTACCCTTGGTCGAAGGAGAGGTGAGAATTTCCCTTGTTAGACTTCCCTAGCACTCTTGGCCCTAGTAGAGGGCAAAATCCTTGAATGATTCTTCTTCCTTCCAATTCCCTAGGGTTAGAACCCTAGGGTTGTGTTTTTTCGAAAATTGAAAAGGAGAAGGGAGGCTTAGGTTTCAGTTTTGGAGTGGGGAGAGTGAGGAAGAAGAAGAGAGGAAGTTATTCCAACCTCTTCATCTCTTATTTATACTTTTCTCATGAAGAGACATATCTCTTCACTTCCCTAGCTTTAACAAGCATGTTTCTTATTCTCTCAACATGAAACATGGCTTGGTTCATTGGTTATGACATGACTAGTGCAACTAGGAGGTTCAAGGTTCAATCCTTGCTTCCTCCTTTCTACATCTTCTTTTTATTACATTTTGCACTAATCCATATCGAAGCCCATTAAACCAAGTCCATCATAACATTTCATAATAATAATGTTTCATGAATTCATAATATTTCATATGGGAAAATTTTGGGGTGTTACAAGAATGGGTGATAGCCCCGAAATACTATGTTAAAGTTGTCACGAATTGTGGGACCATCAGAATTTAGAATTTATAAATGAAATGCTGGAAACCCTTTTACAATCAAAAGTATGAAAATGTAATATAGGGGCCACAGGTCATATTTTTCTCGGGGCTAGTTGAAGGTTTGTTTGATTCACGCTTGTATTTAGGTGTCGTTTGTGAATTTGGGTTTCGAACGAGTAATTGGTTTGGGTTTCAATTTAGAATAAAAACACAATAGAAAGAAAAAGACTTACATCATGAACTAAACCAAAGTAATGGCAATTGAAGATTCAACCAATTGGATCACTTACTCATCTAAAGCCCTTAAGCAATTTGTTTAAAACTGATTTCTGATTTCAAAAGCAAATCAAATTACCAAGCAATGAAATAAAGGCAGTGATTGAGTTTTTCGGAAACAAACTAGCTTGATACAATGAAAAGCATGCAAAATTTAAGAATTTGAACAAGTACCAACTTCAATTCAATTTAGCTACAAGTTTTGGTGGTCAACAAGTGCAAACTAAGTTCGGAAACGGATGAATGCAGTACCAGTTGATTTCAGATCATATAGCACACTAGAAACACCCTATAACTTGGTGCCAATCACTGCTTAAGCATGAACTTGATACAAAGTGCTGAATTTTAGCACATTGGCACACAAGAGAAGAAAGCTGCTTCCCAACTCCTGCTGCCTTTGCAGAAAATTTCCAGCTCAGAATTCAGAGTGGAAGCTGGTCAATTGAGCTTAGAAAGCACGGCTAATAGTGAACAAATTTGCAAGAGTTGAAGGAAGGTATCAAGCATCAAAATGCAGCTCCAAATCAGACATGTTAAGGCAAAACAATGTGCAGAGTTCATGTACAATTCAGATGCAGAGTTCAAGTTCAACTTCAGAGATTTAATGCTGCAATGTAATGGACGAAAAATAATCCAGCAAGCAACTAAAATCTAATGCTTGAAGCTAGCTGCAGAAGTGATGAATTCAGAGTTGATCCATGGCAGAAACAAACAGAAATTCAGAATGGTGTGCAGAATTGATTGCAAATGCAGGGGTGCAGATTTTGGATGCAGAATTCAGCACTTAATGGAATGCCGAACAAGCAAACCAACAATATAAAATCAATGCAATAATCTACCGTTTGAAAAGGACTGAGAAGAACCAAGGATTACTTGACACAACTCAGGAACTCGAATCTGTAAATGAATTTGCAGATTTGAAACTGATACTCACAATGGAAAACTGATACGCGAGAAATGGGATTGCAACTAACTACAATTAAGTGCTAATTTAACTAAACACTCTACCTATCTAATGCTAGAGCAGAAATTAACAACTAAAAAGCTTGAAAAGAATTCTAAGATTAACCACTCGGAGACAATTCAGAAACTAAAGAAAATTCAGAAATAACATGGCACGCAAGGAATGAAATTGGCACGCAATGATTTAAGCTACAATTAAACTGGAATTTAACTCAACTATCCACTAGAAAAGTTCCTAAATTACTGAAATCGAAGTTTAACAACCTAATTAAGCTCAACTATTCAGAAAACCAAATCTAAGTCGCTGGTACGAAAATGCAGAACAGAACAAGTGGCAGAAATGAAATCTACAGCTAAACAATGAAAATTAGCTAGCTAAACTACTCCTCAACTCTCCCTAAGCTCAAGAACTTCTTGGTCGTCAATCAAGAGCCGGCTTCGAACCCCTAGGCAAAGCAAATTAGTGGAAATCCATTTTTGAAATTGATTCTGCTTCAAATCTGCGCTTGCTGGAAATCACAGTCCGATTCACTCCATCTCAATTGGTGGAGCTGCGATGATGAATTGGGAAGCTTCTAAGCTCATCTGAGAACCCCTACAAATGGCTCGGAAGCTTTGAAATGGACTGTGGAAGAGAAGACAGTGGTCGGACTGAGGAAATGCCAAAACCCTCAAGCAATCCCTGTTCCGGCGCAAATGGAGCTGAATTCTTCAAAGAACGATTGCCAAAGACTCAATTCTTGGTCTAGGATGAAGATTGAGGGGTCGCGCCCCTTTGGATTGAAGAAAACTAGCTAAAACAGTGAAGAACACGAAGAAGGAAATGTTGCGGCGAGGAAACGCGACAGGGAAGAGCTGCTGTGAAGTTTTGATTAAATAGTTATCAACGGACGGCCCAGATTGATCGGAGGAGATCCAACGGCTGATCTTGCTCTGATTTGATCCAAATTTTTATGATGATGATCTGGGGTCAGGATCTGCCTCGTGGTAGCTCGGATCCTCCAGATGTGCAATGGATGGTCCAGATCAACTTAGTCTTTGAATGGACGATATAGAGCCCTCCTTGCTTGATCCAACGGTTGATTGAGCTCTGATTGGAATGAAACCTTCAGATCTTGATCATAGAGCTTGATCAACCCTAACCCTAGCTCGGATTGCTTCAGATCGTCCCGGATGGCTCAGATCTAGCCGCTCTTGAATCGGACGACTCGGATTAATTGTAAGCTTGATAATTCGATCCGGTTCACATCCGACTCAAGTTTGACCCAGTATGCTCTAGGTCCAGGGTCCTTTCATGCCTACAAAAATATATCAGAAAATTAGTGGCCAAATAATCCAAAAATGTGTAAATTTGCAATTAAGTCCAAAATAAGAGGAAATCTTAAAACCTAAGGCAATTTCATAATTAAGCAATGAAAACATAAGTCAAACATGGATTTTAGCAATTAAAATAATCAATAAAATGGTGCTTATCAATGGGGTGGCAGAAAGAAGGAATAGGACTCTTATGGAAATGGTTAGGTCAATAATGAGCTACTCTGATTTACCTGATTCATTCTAGGGATATGCTCTGGAAACGGCAGCATACATTCTGAACTTGGTACCATCTAAGTCAGTCTTATCTACTCCCACAGAACTATGGACTGGGCGAAAGCCTAGTCTAGGACATGTTCGGATTTGAGGTAATCTAGCACATGTGCTAAAGGGAGATACTGATAACTTGGAATCTCGCACGGAAGTACGTCTTTTCATAGGCTATCCTAGGGGAAAGGAAGGTGGTCTGTTCTATAGTCCTAAGGATCAGAAGGTGATCGTTAGCACAAATGCCAGATTCATAGAAGAAGACTATGTGATAAACCACAAGCCCAAAAGTAGACTAGTGCTTGAAGAATTAAGAGGGGGCATTCCGACCTTATGACCAATTATACAACAGGACACACCACAAGTCACTACACCGCGTGTCATAGAGGATACACAGGTGGTACCTCGTCACAGTGGGAGGGTTGTCAGACAGCCTGAGAGGTTCATATTTTTGGGAGAGTCTTCGGACTTGGTCTCTAGTAAACATGAACTAGATCCCTGGACCTATGACGAGGCCCTCGAAAATGAGGATGCAGATTCTTGGCAAAGGGAAATGAACTCTGAGATAGAATCTATGGATTCTAATCACGTCTGGGAGCTAGTAGAACCATCCAATGGTGTAAAAGTCATTGGATGCAAGTGGATCTACAAGAGAAAGAGAGGATCAGACGGGAAGATTGAGTCCTTCAAAGCTAGGCTTGTTGCGAAAGGGTATACTCAGAAAGAGGGTATCGATTATGAGGAGACTTTTTCGTCGGTAGCCATGGTTAAGTCTATCCGGATTCTCTTATTTATTACCGCTCATATGGATTATAAGGTATGGCAGATGGACGTCAAGACAGTTTTCCTTAATGGAAGTCTTGAGGAGACCATCTACATAAAGCAACAAGAAGGGTTCATTGCAAAGGCCAAAGAGCATCTAGTATGCAACCTTAATCGATCCATTTATGGATTGAAGCAAGCTTCGCGATCTTAGAACATCCGGTTTGATGAGGTAATCCAGTCGTACGAATTTATTCAGAGCCCGGATGAATCATGTGTATATAAGAGGTGTGACGGAAACGTAGTGGTGTTTCTTGTACTTTACGTAGATGACATTTTGTTAATTGGCAACAATGTCAAAGTGTTATCAGACATAAGGGTTTGGTTGTCAAAACAGTTTGATATGAAGGACTTGGGAGAAGCGGGACACATCCTTGGGATCAAGGTCATAAGGGATCGCCAGAAAAGGATGTTATGCTTATCCCAAGCTTCATATATTGACACTGTCCTGGCTCATTTTAGCATGGAAAACTCCAAGAAGGGTTTTCTACCCTTCAGGCATGGGGTTCCTCTATCCAAGGAGATGTGTCTGAAAATATCAAAGGAGATAGAGGAAATGAAGGCGGTCCCTTATGCATCAGCAGTAGGAAGCCTCATGTATGCTATGTTGTGCACGAGACCGGATATCTGTTTTGTCGTGGGCATGGATAGCAGATATCAGAGTAACCCTGGACAGAGACATTGGACTGCGGTAAAGCATATATTGAAATACCTGAGACAGACTAGAGATTATATGCTGGTTTACCAGGCAGACCAATTAGTCCCTGTGGGTTATACAAATTTAGATTTCCAATCAGACAGGGACAAGAGTAAGTCTACCTCGGGGTTTGTGTTTACTTTAGGAGGTGGAGCCATTGTTTGGAGGAGTGTCAAGCAGAAATGCGTGGCAGACTCCACCATGGAAGCTGAGTATGTGGCAGCCTCAGAGGCAGCCAAGGAAGCTGTATGGCTCAGGAACTTCATCATGGATTTGGATGTGATTCCTAGTTTGACCAGATCTATCACAATTTTTTGTGATAACAGTGGTGCAGTTGCAAACTCGAAGGAACCATGAACCCATAAGGCGAGTAAACACATAGAGCGCAAGTACCACCTGATACGAGAATCGTAAAGCGAGGAGGAGTAGCTGTCGCCAAGATTGCATCAGAGGACAACCTGGCGGAACCTTTTACTAAAGCTCTTCCAGCTAGAGCTTTTGACCGGCATATGAAGGATATGGGAGTCAGATGTATGGCAGTGAGAGAACAGTAAAGTCTTTGAGTATAATTGGGAGATTGATAGATGTGTATACTAAAAGATTTGCTCTTTTATATAAGATCATCTTTATTTTGAAAAGAGAATCACAATAACACTAGGTGCTTGTTTATATTAGTACATGCATAAAAGTCCTTTACTTTGCATTGTAGATAACATGGTGTGTAGTGTCACATGGAAGAACATGTTATCAGTTCCTTTCTTAGTATAAGTAGAGGCTCACAGCCGAGATGGAATTGAACAAACCATCAGGATGGTTGTAGTGAATTAAGTGTGGTTGATCTTGACCATAAAATTATACTAGTGTGCTTTGAGTACATTGAGCAGGACCAAAACCAGAGGTCATCCAATTTGTATTGACTTGATAATTGGATAGGACCTCAGATTTTATTATGGAGTACGATTCCTAAATCCTAATATATAACGGGCACATATGATTAATTATTGTTTCTTTGATTTACCAATGGGCGAGATCTATTCTGTTATATCGATAGGCCCGGTAGGTTGAGAAATAATATTAATTATATGGTGTGCCATTGATTATTGACGGAATCCGTATCCTGGTGAGTCGGGATGATGATGCTCTCTTGATGAGCTCAAAAGGTTCATCATGTTAAATCCTGCAGGTGGATTTGTCCAACATGATGATAAGGTTAAGTGGTACTAATCAAGGATCTAGAAGTTAATTAATTTAAATTTTCTGTAATTTAAATTAATTGGTGGGCATTCGATATCTTAAACACGAAGAGATGGACGACTCATAATATGTGGAGCCCATATGAAAATATGGGGGTTGGTGAAGAAGTTCAATTAAGATCCTTTAGTGGAATGGATCTTAATTAATGGATCGGTTTTAGATCCATTAGCGGGCCAAGATCCAACTCCTCTTCTTGGTCCCTACCTTAGCCCTATATAAACCCCATGGGATTATGAAACCAAGGCTAGACAATCCAATACACAAAACCCTTGGCCTCTCTCTTTTCCTCTCCCTCTCCTTCTCTCTCCTAGGGCGCCGGCGCAAACAAGAAGAGGAGTTTTTCATCTCTACTTGTTCCCTCCTTCTTCTCTCTCGGTGTGGGCTGCTAGGAAAGGGAAGAGCACCTCCCTTACCAGCTAGTGGTCGGAGCTCGCCTTGAGAAGGTTGGAAGAGGGCTAGTGGCGTGGAGGAAGGGCGCAAAGGCGCCGGCGGTGAGGGAGACGACGGGTTTAGGGAAGAAGAAGAGGCTTCTTCTTCCTTCCTCTTACTCTTCTTCACCTTCCTCAACCTCTGTTGGACAGAGGACTGGTGGCCGGCGACCTCGGCAGCACTTGGTTGGCTAGCGGCGCGCAGGTGGAAGGAGAAGAAGCCAGCGGTGAAACCCTTGATTAGGGTTTCGGCTAGGGCAAGGAGAAGAGGTGTTTTGGAGGGCTTTGGTGATCCCAGTTCTCGGTAGCTCATCGCCCACATGACGTCTGGGAGGGAAGGGACATAAGGTAGAAGGTTACGAGGTAATAGGAAGGTATAATTCTCTTCCTAAGCTCCTATTCTTCTTTTGGTGTCATGTTAATTAGCTTCGTCATTTCATGTGAGTTAGTTAATTATTTTGATATTGTATCATAGCTAATAATTAATTAATTGGACCCCGACCATAAACACAAGAATCGGCGATCCACTCGTTGTCTCTTCCGCGGTTGTTCGGTTGGAAGAATTACAAGGCTCGATCTTTGTGATTGGCCAAGTTGTAATTCGTACCGAATGATACGAAGACGAGATGGTCGTTGGGTGACGGGTCTCCATTCAGATTAATTTTTAATCCATAGACATGGTGAGGTATCTCAAGGACGACCAAGTATTCGCTTAGGAAACCCGCCAAGCCATACCCAACATTCGTGTCTTGGTGAGTCGGGATGATGATGCCTCCTTGTTGAGCTCATGAGTTCATCATGTTAAATTCTGTATGTGGACTTGGTCCAACATGATGATAAGGATGAGTGGTACTAGTCAATGAGTTAGAGATTGATTAATTAAAATTATCAGTAATTTACATTAATCGACGGGCATTTGATATCTTAAGCACGAGGAGATGAATGTACTCATAATAGGTGGAACCCATATGAAAATATGGGGGTTGGTGTGGAAGTTCAATGGAGATCCTTTAGTGGAATGGATCTTCATTAATGGATCGGATTTGGATCCATTAGCGGGCCAAGACCCAACTCCTCCTCATGGTCCCTATCGTAGCTCTATATATACCCCATGAAGCCATTATGAAACTGTTGGATTCTCCCAGCACCAAAACATGAAAACGCAGCGGAAACAAGAACTCTCGAGCGATCCATGCGAAAGAAAACTCGTACAATGTTCATCTATCTAATAGATCTATCTAATGTGTATACCTTTGGAGCGTGCCCTTTGCTTATCCGGCTCGTCCAAGATGCGCCGGATCTCTTGCACGTTCAAGTATCCGTGCCTCTATTCATATCCACACGGACACAATATCTCAACCTTACAAAGAACTACCTTAGTTGCGCTAGCAACTTGAGGTAGTTCACAAGACCACCAAGAACCCAAAAGAGGGTTTCGGCCAAGAGGGAGAAGAGGAAGAAGAGAGGAAGGGAAGAAGGGAAAGCTCACACACACTTCTCATTCAAAATGACAAGTCCCTCTTTTATATTCATCCCATACATATGAAGAGTCTTTTGTCTATTTGACTTCCCTTCATTAAAGCCAATAAAGAGCACATTTTTTCATGTGACTCTTCACCTTCTCTTCATCTAATAATGGAACACTTTTATCTTCCCATCATTAATCACTTTAATGAATTTCCCCTACAATTCCGATCGGGCTTCTCGGGCTTCCGACTCGGTCTCCCAACCAAGTCTCCCGAGCAAATCCCCGAGCTCCCGAACAAGTCTGCCGACCAAGTCCCCGAGCTCCCGACCAAGTCTGCCAAGCTCCCGACCCAGTCTACCGAGTGGCAAGCTCCCGACCCAGTCTGTCGAGCTCCCAGGCCAGTCTGCCGTGTGTCGAGCTCCTGACCCAGTCTGCCGAGCTCCTAGCTCAGTCTGCCGAGTGCCGAGTGCTGAGCTCCTAACCCAGACTGCCGAGCTCCTAGCTCAGTCTGCCGAGTGTCGAGCTCCTGACTCAGTCTGCTGAGCTCCTGACTCAAACTGCCGAGCTCCCAGCTCAGTCTGTCGAGTGCCAAGCTCCGACTCAGTCTGCCGAGTTCCCAACTCGCGCTCCCGATCAGATCTCCCGAGTTCCCAACTCAGGCTCCCGAACTCTCGAAGTATCATATCCTTAGTGTGTGACCCAATAGGTTCTCGTGACGTTGGCAATGCGCCTAAACGCTTTAAACACATAAGCAATGAGCGGCATCTAGCAATGCATCATCGCTACCCAAGTAACAAGAAATGTCGAGATCCGACTAAACCTCCGTGACTATGATAATGTATGACCTTGTCCTTCTATCCTTGATATCTAGATTGACCAATGAGGCATAGACCGTGTCATCCTCAATCAATCTTGTGTTTCTTGATCCACGAGTAGACTCACTCAAGTAAATGAGCTCAATATCTCATATTGACTCATTTGAGCATGGTCATACGTTTCAGTAGTTCTACTCGTTCAAGGGGTCCACAGATATCACTCCCGTCATATGGGAGGGATAGATCCCATCTACATCACTCACATCCCTCCGCATAATTCATTACATACCCAGTGATCGCCTTTATAGTCCACCCTGTTACAGGTGACGTTTGACGATACCAAAGTACATAACTCCTTATGTAGGGAACCGTAGTGACTTCAGGTCTAAGGACTATTCATACTAATAGTCACATGAGAAAGTTTATGACACTCATATGACAATCTATAAAACTTTCTTATGGTGGGTCAATTCAATACACATTCTCCAATGTATACTCTTGTGTCAACTTGATATCACATATTCATGACTTGTGAGCTCAAGTCATCAATTGACCTACATGCTAGTCTCCATGCATTAATATTGTCCTTGAATATTAATACTTGACTAGGAATAGTATAGAGTAGTGTTCTCTACATCATCTCACTATCGATTCAACCAATCGATATAATGTAGATAAGAACCTACTACCCAAGGACATTATTATACTTAGTTATTTGGCACAAATACAATGTACGTATAATAACCAAACATGCCTTTATTAATGATAGAATATGATATAAAATGTCCCTAGTCAATCATCACATAATTGGCTCTAGGGCTCCTACTAACAGAAACAAGCTTTGGCCTCTTATTATTCGTCTCCCTCTCTCTCTATTTTCTTTCTCCTATGGTAGAAGTGGCCGACGGTAGGGAATAAGAGAAGAAGTGATTTCTTCTCTTCTCTCCTTGCTCTCTCTACTTGTGGCGTGGCTCAAGGAAGGAAGTGGACTTCTCCTTCTTCCTCTTGGTCGGACGCAACTAAGGTGGGAGAGAACAAGGGATGGCGGCGGTATCTTCTTATCAAGGAGCGGCGGCGGCGATGATAACCTCCAAGGGAGGTGTTCTGGCAGCATATAGAGAAGAAGAAGACCCTCTTCTCTCCTCTCCTTGGTTGGCAGCAGCAGTTGGAGGGGAGGAGAAGGTGGTGGTGGTGAGAAGGAGGTGCTTCTACCCTTGTGCGGCTGGCGGCAACAAAAACCCTAGGGTTTTGTTGGCTGGTGCAAGGAGAGGTAAGAAGCGGTTGTTGGCTCTTGTTTGGTGACTTCGGATCTTGGTAGATCGTCACCCACACGACGTCCAATAGGGGAGGGTCATACGGTAGAAGATCCTAAGGTAAAGAGAGGTATATTTCTCTCTTGGCTCTTTGATTAATTCTATCATTTCATGTGATGTTTTAATTAATTATCATGTTTAATTATTTGCTTAATTAATGGTTGATAATTAATTATTTAGACCCCAATAATAAACACAAAAATCAGCGATCTGCTCGTCGTCTTTTCCGCAGTCAATTGGTTAGGCAAGTTAAAGGCTCGAACTTTGAGTTTGGCTAAGTTGTAACTTGAATCAATTGATATGATGACGAGACGGTCATATGGGAGATAGGTCTCCATTCAGATTAATTTTTAATCCGTGGACATGGAGAGGTCTCTCATGGACGACCAAGAATTCGCTTAGGAAACCCACCAAGCCATACCCCCAACATACTCCACAAAGGAGTGTACATCAAATCTAGATTTAAAGTAAATCAAAAGCGTGGATAAACAAGTGTCGTATTTGTAGGACCGGTGTCGTCGATAGAGGGGGGGTGAATATCGACCGAAAAATCTTTTCGTGGAAACTCGTAAACTTAAGAGTAATCGTTATGGATAGAGCGTTAGTAGCACAGCGGAAAATAAAACTGAAAGAATACAAGAAACAATAACACAGCGCACGCAGGATTTTACTTGGTTCCCGACCCCCCAGGGTCAGTACATCCAAGGCCTAAGCACGGGAATGCCCGTCCACTAATGGTCTCCTTTCTGGACTTTCCGGAGGCGGAGAAACCAGTCTTACAATGCAAAAAACTACAATCAAAGATATATAAAACTAAGTACGGAATTGTAAATTCAAACCAAACAAACAAGATCTGAAACTCGGCCGATCTGGACCTCCGAAGTGCCGCGCACTTCCTCCTGGAGCATCCTGGTCATAGAGCTTCATTGTTAGAGCTTTGTCGTCACTTGGGAAGCTTAGATTTGTGATTGGAAGTTGTGTATGAAGCTGAGGGGTCGAAGCCCCTTTTATAGGCTTCATACGGGCGCCTATGTCGATGGGGGCGCCTACACGTGGCCTCTCCTGCGTGATCTCTTATCCGCAGGCTCGGTCAGTGCTTATCCATCTTCACTTGGGCGCCTGAGCTGATGGGGATGCCCGTATGGTCCCGGGAGCCTGAATGGAAGCCTGTTCTGCCTTCCTTCGCTAAAACCTGTTTTGCTTCTTTAACTCAAGTGCCCCTATTGATGGGGGCGCCTGATTCCATTGGGGCGCCCCCATTGATGGCGGTGCCTGGCCTCCAGGCTTTCAGCTGCGGTGTGTGTTGTTCGCTTGCTTTGTCTTCCATTTTAGGTACCTGCAAGATATACAAACACAATGCAAATATACACACAATCTTAAACTTAAGGACTTGGTTCTGACTTCGGATTTCCAAGAAACCCTAGGTCGAACCGACGCAAGTTCCTACCCCCGAGAACGCGCCTTTCACCTACTCCTTTCAGGAGAAGGTTGCCACCCAGTCCTTCGGGTGGACTTTTGCTTAGCCTTCGATACTCTCGGATCTCGAGACGTCCGAACCCTAACCCGTCTCTACTTCAGTCCTTAGTCATCGCTCAGCTAAGTTGCTCAGTCCCTCGGACCAAGACTTCATGCCCAAACCCTAAGTCCAGGACTTCGGTGCCCAACCCTCGATCAGGTCTTCGTGCCCAATTCCTCGAACCAGGTCTTCGATGCCCAACCCTCGGCCAAGACTTAGTGCCCAATTCCTCGAACCAGGTCTTCGATGCTCAACCCTCGGACAAGACTTAGTGCCCAATTCCTCGAACCAGGTCTTCGTGCCCAACCCTCGGTCAGGTCTTAGGTGCCCAGCCCTCGGCCAGGACTTAGTGCTCAATCCATGATCAGGACATAGTGCCCAATTCTTCGAACCAGGACTTATTGTCTAGGTTTACTAGGACTTTCTTTCACTTTGGTACTCCTCACTTGACTTACCCTTCCCTTGTTCAATGTATCACTGACTTAAGCATATTGTCAAATATTAAAACACTTAGAGGAGGACATCACTGATGCAACTTGCACCAACAATCTCTCTCTTTTTTATGTTTGACAATATCTTAAGTTAGGTTGGTTGAAAGGGCTAAATTTTAACTCTTGGGATCAAATGAAAAAAAAAGATCTAGGTTTTGAAAATCCATTTTGATCCTCTGGGGAAAACTTCGACTCACTCTCTGTAACGACCCGGAAAATTCTCTTAATATTTTCTTAAAATATTAAGCATGTCTAGATAATTTTCCGAGGGACCTAGATATATTAGTACGAACCTTAGCCTAGAAATCCATGATTTTTCTCATTTAAATTGAGAAACTAAGTACTAATGGGCCTTATATGGGCTTTTCTAGTACCATGATTATTAGTGGATTTTAGGTAGAATTTAATATAAATATAAATGGATTTTAATTAGGAATATTAGTATGATTATGGGTGAGTTTTAGCATGGTTTCCTATTTAAATTGAGAAGTTAGGCACTAATGGGCCTTATATGGGCTTTCTAGTACCATGATTATTGATGAATTTTAGGTAAAAATTTATAGAAATATAAAGGGGTTTTAATGAGAAATATTAACATAATTATGGGGGAATTTTTAGGGGATTTTCGAATATTAGGAAAAATAAAATAAAAATAAAATGGAAAATTAATGTATGCACCAAGGATTTGAACCTTGGACCTCTTGGTTAACCATGCATGCTCTAACCAACTCACCTAGCAAGGGATTTCTATAAGGAAATGAAATGGAGTTTGGTTAAGGCTTAGGGGAAGAGGAAGAGACACCATGACTCTTCACTTACCCTCCTTAATGTGCTATAAAGAGGGGGTTTGGGAGTTTCTTTCTTCCTCCCTCATTCTAGCCGAAAATCTCAAGAGGAGATTTCCCTTGGAAAAGCTTCACAAGAGGGTCTCATCTCCAAGATCTAAAGGGTTCCCAAGGTTACAAGGGCTAGAGGTGACTTAAGGTCTAAGGAGTTCGACTTAAGGTCTAAGGAGTTCTTTTGATTCTCTATAATCAAGGTGAAAAATCAAGAAACCCCAAGGTAAGACTCCCTCACCTGTGGTATAATAGTTCCTTATGATTTCCATGATTTTTAGCATGATATATTGGTTAGTTTTTGGATTTGATGTTGAAAGAAAAGAAAACCAAGAACCTTAGGCTTGTGGGTTTCGGCCACCATGATTTAAAGGTCTATAATTATGCCAAAAATCTTGATAATGTTATTTAATGTTCCCTTATGATGTGTAGAGGTTAAGTATAATTTTTGAGAATTTTTGGAGTACCCTAGGACACCCTAGGGTTTCGGCCAACATGAAAGGAACAAAACCAACACCTAGAGACCCTATGGGTTTCGGTCACAATGTTTTAGGGTCCATAATGATGCTAAAAATCTTTATAATGTTATTTAATGTTCCCTGATGATGTTTAGAGATTAAGAATAATTTTTGGGAATTTTTGGAGTACCCTAGGATACCCTAGTGTTTCGGCCAACAACAAGAACCCTTGTGTAGGGTTGGGTTTAAAACCTCAAGTGTTTGTTCATGTATTGTCATGATATAAGGGAGATGGAGGGTGTTTATATGAATGCTTCACATGGCCTAGAGACCCTATAGGTTTCGGCCAAGTACCCTAATAGGGTGGAAAGTTAGGACTCATTTCAAGTAAGGGCCCCAAATGGCCCTATGGTAAGGTATGGTTGGTGTATAACAATTGATTTGGGGATTTTAATGGAAATTTTTCCATGCCCTATGGCCTTGAAGTTTCAGCCAAGAGTAAGTTTAGGGTTAAAGGATTAGGGTTGGTCTTAAGTATGAACTCAAATATTTCCTATGGCCTAGTATGAATGTAGGAGATGTTGTTTGGGAAGTTAGATGAAGTTTCATGGACCTAGGGTTTCCTTGGGGCTTTCGGCCAAGGACCTAACCTAGGGCTAGGGTTGGGTTAAACCTACCAAGATGCTTGGGTATAGGTTATTAAGATGTATGTTAAGTAAGGTGGAAGAATTCTATGTTAACCAAACCCTTAGTTTATATGTCATGAAATATATGTTAGGTCATAAAATGATTAGACATGTGCCATGATTTATGAATGATATGTATGTATGCCATGTCTTATGAATGATATGTATGTATGCCATGTTATATGAATAATTTGTATGTATGCCATGCTTTATGAATGATGTGTACATATGCCATGTCTAAGAATGAAAATGATGAATGAAGTTTAAGTATGATGAATGAATGAATATGCTATGAAAGATGATGCTTATGTCTTTAAGGCATAAATATGCTAAACGACACGGTCGATGGTCGACGGTACGACGGTCGTGAGGACCGGTAAATGGGCCGGTAGACGGGCCGAGCCATAATAAGTTATGTTATGTTAAAGATGCCATGAATGTCTTATGAATGATGAAGCATGTAAAGTATTTTACTTTATGAATGAGCTTGTACCGGACCGAAGTATGGGTCCAAGGGATGGGCACCTTAAGAACACCCCGGTTCTGGACTACCGACTATGCTGTCCACGGTTCTGGCACTACCGAAGCTGTGCAACAAGGATGGGCACCTTAAGAACGCCTCGGTTCGGGGACTACCGACTATGCTGTCCTTACCCTAGTAGGTCGAGGCTAGCTATCTCGTATTTACTTAGGGATGCGCGCTTATGATGAATGAATGTGGTACAAGCCAGGGCCCAATGAATGTTATGATTATGTTAAAGTATTTAAAAGCATGTTTTTCAGGATTAAGCATCCTTATATATATATGCAATTGCCACATGCATCCATCCATGTTATGCATTATATTTATGATAAGAATATTATGCAAAGTAAGTTTATGCAAGGTATGTTTATGCAAATGATTTTATGTATGTTCATGCAAATATATGATACCATGATTTAATTGTGTTTATGTTAATTTATGATGTCATGCTTTAATTGTGGTTATGTTAAGTAAGAACGCCATGATTTAATTATGTTTATGCTAATTTAGGATGCCATGATTTTATTTATGTTCATGCTAGTTTAGGATGCCATGATCTATTTATGTTTATGCTAAGTTAGAATACCATAATTTTATTTATGTTCATGCTAGTTTAGCATGCCATGATTTATTTATGTTTATGCTAAGTTAGAATGCCATGATTTTATTTATGTTCATGCTAGTTTAGGATGCCATGATTTATTTATGTTTATGCTCAGTTAGAATGCCATGATTTTATTTATATTCATGCTAGTTTAGGTTGCCATGATTTAATTATGTTTATGCTAAGTTGGAATGCCATGATTTTATTTAGGTCCATGCTATGAATGTTTACGATGTTGATGTCTATGTCAAGTATTATGCCACGCCATGAATGTTTTTATGGTTATGTTATGCCATGCTACGAATGTGTTTGAGTTATGTTCATGCCATGACGAATGTATGCTAAGTGATGGAAAAGTTTATGTTCTAAGTAAGGCACTAAGTATGTTAATGTCTTATGTGCTCATGATTAAATGATGAATGGTTTTAGTGAGTAGGAAAGAGTCTTACTAAGCCTGTGTGCTTATAGTCTTATTTCCTTATACCGCAGATCACGCAAGGGGACAGTAAGGAAGCAGCAGGAGGGCATCAAAGAATGTGTGTGATAGTGACTTGGCCAAGGAGCAATATGGTTGCTCGTCTTATGATAGAACTTTACCTTTATTATTAAGTACTTAAATGTGACTCTATGACATGATGCTAAAGTATGACATGATGCTAAGTATGACATGATGCTAAAGTATGACAGGATGCTAAGTATGATATGATGCTAAGTATAAAGTTAATATGCCCAATTCCCATGTTATGATGCTAGAAATGGTAGTAAGTGCATGTAGGTGTAAGTTTAAAGGTTTCCGCTGCATTATGATGTCTACATGCCCTAAGTATGTTAACGTAACGCCGCTTTAGGAAAAGGAAAAAAAAACGGGCGTTACACTCTCCTCCCTTTTTAAAAAATATTTTGATTTTTTTGATCCTTTGGTAAGAGAGTAAAAATTTATTTTTAACTTAAGGCGCATCTCTCCCCCTTTGTCATACATAAAAAAAAATCAACGATACTTGCACCAACAATAAAAGATGTTCTTTTGAAAGTACTTAGTATAATTTTTGAAAGCATAGTAAAACTAGGTACTTAAATTTCAAAAAAAAATCTATTTTTTTTGAAAAATATTGTGCAATTCTGAAAAATATTTTGTATTTGTAGGAAAATGTTTGATCTGAAAAAAAATCCTTAGAAAAATTTTAGCAAGCAAATACTTAAAAAAAATGTTGTGAAAATACTCTTGAAAGACCCTTTTTTTTGCTTAAAACATTTTTACAAAAAAAAAATGTTCTTTGAAACATGCTAGTATTTGAAGAAATATCTGTACCTTTGAAAAATATTTTGATCATTTTCAAAAATGCAAGTACTTTTGAGATGTATTGAGTTTTTGAAAACCATGCAAGTACTTTTGAACAAAATTATGTAATTTTTGAAAAAAATTTGCAATTTTGGTAAATTTAATTATTTTTTAAAAATATTATGTATTTTTTAAAAATATAAGTACTTTTTAAAAAAATGTAAGTTCTGTAAAAAGTATTACTTGACTTATATTTTGAAAGTACTTAGAAAAATATTGTTTTGAAAACATAATATTTTACTTGACTTGGTTTCCTTTCCAATCTGACACAATCCTAGGAAACCTTGTTAACTACAAGGACATTTTCCTAAGTGTCCTGGAAATTCTCAAGCCCAAGTAAATATTATTTCCAAAAAAACTATTTTGAAAGTGATAGAGATTTAATATGATTAAAAATAGTACTTTGAAGAAAAATTATATTTTCAAAAATGACTTAATAATGCAGCGCATGAAAATATATTAAATAATTCTTTGTAATTTGATCTCCCCCTAAACTTGACCCAGTCCTAGGAAGCTTGTTGACCACAAGTACTCTTTCTCTAAGTCTTTAGGGTTTAGTTCAGATCAAAGAAATTATCTATTAATTTCAAAACAAATAATGATAAAAAAAACCTTTTCAGAAGTTTGACTCAGACTCCCCCTAAATCTGACACATCCTAGGAGTCCTTGTAGATCATGAAGTGGACCTTCCTCTGTGTCTTTAGGGTTTATCAAAATCAAATGAGACATCGGCACAATTTTAGAATGAATTTCAAAACATATTTTGAAATGAAGGTAATTTATCAGGCATAGTTTTCAAAAAAACATAAGTAATAGTATTTAAAGCACAGTTTTCGAAAACCATTTTAAAAGACAGTGATTTTTCAAGGACAATTTTTGAAAAAATTAAAAGAATAAACCACTCCCCCTGTACCCGACACTATTTGACTCTATCTAAGTGCCTTAAGGAACTTTAGTGTTGTCCTAGGAGGCTTGTGTTTAATTGTGTGAGTCAAACAATTTTTCAAAGGAATATAATTTTTGAAAATCTATAATATGTATAAGGAGTCAAACAATCATGAAATTCATAAAAACATTATTATGTTAAAGCACTATTTTGAAAATATATTTTTAGAAAAGTATTCTAACAATTTTGAAAATAGTTTTGAAATATGTTCATCAACTTATTAGTCCTTAACATCTCACCCATTCTAGATGTCTCAATACAGCACGCATGGTTGCCTTATGGGTGCATTGTGAGATGCTTGAATCATTTTTCTTAATTCATTGTTAAATCTAAGATGTAATTGAAACTTTGTGTTAGATTCAAATTTATCAAATAGTAAAGTGAATTTGATTTTCGATAATCGGCTTCCAGGTCTTGGCGAGGCACAAGGTCTTCTTTGGCCATAGCCTTATTGGATCATCAACCCTTTCCTTGACAAAGCCATTTATCGAAAATTCATTTTCAAATTACTTCTTGAAAAATTTTGGTCTAACTAGCTTAGGTTTTGGATCGGTTGCTTCGGCTAGTTCCACCGAACTAAACAGACCAAGTAGAATTTACTTGACTTTATTAGAAGGGCTTCCCTAACGTACTATCATCTCACCTCCACCTAATACTAGGTTGTTCAAGTTTCAACTATCCTTTTTCCTATAACCGTTCTAAGTCATGCATAAAATTAAACATGAATGACATGACATAAATTTTAAGAAAATTGCATACGCATGACATGACAGTTATGCATGAGTCAAACATTTCAGATTATTAAGTTTCTAAAAATGTATCAAATTCCCGATTTGATACATGTCGTGTAGACCTGTGAATATGTCAACCCACTTTGACATATTTGATATTATTAATTTAATCGTTGCAGTTTGGGTAAGATTTTATTTAATTCGAGTTTAAGTTAGTTAAGAATTAATTGGATTTAAGGATTAATTGAATTAAAAATTAATTGAAGGATTAATTGAATTAAAATTAATTAAGGATTAATTTAATTAAAATTAATTAAGGATTAATTAATTTTGAATAATTAAAGATTAATTAGAATTAATTTGAGTTTGAATAATTAAAGATTAATTGAATTGATTAATTGAATTAATTAGAATTAATTTGAGTTTGAATAATTAAAGATTAATTGAATTAATTAGAATTAATTTGAGTTTGAATTATTAAAGATTAATTGAATTAATTATGAATTAATTTGAGTTTGAATTATTAAAGATTAATTGAATTAATTAAAAAGTTAATTAGAACTTTGAATTAATTAAAATTAATTTAAGAATTAATTAAGATTAATTGAACTTTGAATTAATTAAAATTAATTGAAGATTAATTGATGATTAATTGAACTTTGAATTAATTAAAATTTGGATAATTAAGGTTGAAATGATTAATTAATAGTTGTGGGTTTAAGTTCATAATTTTCATTATTTCGAGAATTTTTTACTCATCCACTATTTCTTCCTTATTTATCATTTCAAGTTTTTCCAATAATTTTGGTTTATTTGAATTTTTGTGATTTTTATTGACTATGGCGATGATTTCAGAAAATTTCATCTCCTCCTCATCCTCAAAATTACATCCTTCAATAACCTCAACATAGGTGGAGCAATTTGGGTCACTAGTTAATGTATTGTAATAATTTTCGACATTATCTATCATTAACTTATCATCTAAGAGAATTTCATCTCTATTATCCTTAGAATTATCAGAAATCTCATCTTTATCCTCAAGAATATTTTCAACAAAATCTTTCTTATCCTCAGAAATAATTTTAATAATTTCAAGATTATCTTCAAAAATATATTCACTAATTTCAGAAATATCTTCATTAATTTCAGAGTTATCTTCATAAATATTTATAAGAATTTCAAATTTGAATTTAAAGTTATCCAACAGATTATTAGATTTAATTACTAAATTATCTTCAGGATTTTCAGGATTATCAGAATTTTCAGAATTAACATTAAGATTAATTTCAGAATTAATTTTAGAATTGATTTTAGAAATTAATGAATTAACCTTAAGGATTAAACTGTTGATTTCTGATATTTTAATATTATCGATATTTTGTAGCTGGTCATGCAGAACATTAACTTGACTATATACACAATTTAACATTTCAGAAAAATTATCTAACTTATTTACATAAGAAAGTGCAGAAATTTTAAAATTTTTCGGGACATAAATTTTGCGTACCTTTGCCAGACATTTATTCTTGTAGTGTCCGTATTTTTCGCACTTGAAACATTTGATGTGATCCTTGTTGCTTCACACTTTTGGCGCTGGTGCCTCCTTTGCCGCCGGTGAGGAACGATTCTTACGAGTAGGACACTGATTTTTGTAGTGTTCTCTCTCCCTGTACGTGAAGCATATAATATGGAATTTAAAAACAAACATTAAAAAATTTTACCTGATTCACCCTTAGGCTCCCCCTCAACTCCTGGCGTCATTGCTCCGTCGGCGGTTAGTCCGGTGAAGAGCGGTCTGGCTCTGATACCAATTGTAGGATCGGTGCCGTCGATAGAGGGAGGGGGTGAATATCGACCGAAAAATCTTTTCGCGGAAACTCGTAAACTTAAGATTAATCGTTCTGGATAGAGCGTTAGTAGTACAGCGGAAAATAAAACTGAAAGAATAAAAGAAACAATAACACAGCGCACGCGGGATTTTACTTGGATCCCGACCCCCCAGGGTCAGTACATCAAAGGCCTAAGCACGGGAACGCCCGTCCACTAATGGTCTCCTTTCCAGACTTTCCGGAGGCGGAGAAACCCGTCTTACAGTGCAGAAATACAATCAAAGATATATGAAACTATGTACGGAATTGTAAATTCAAACCGAACAAACAAGATCTGAAACTCGGTCGATCTGGACCTCCAAAGTGCCGCGCACTTCCTCCTGGAGCCTCCTGGTCGTAGAGCTTCGTCGTTATTGCTTTGTCGTCACTTGGGAAGCTTAGAATCATGATTGGAAGTTGTGCATGAATCTGAGGGGTCGAAGCCTCTTTTATAGGCTTCATACGGGCGCCTGTGTCGATGGGGGCGACTACACGTGGCCTCTCCTGCGCGATCTCTTATCCGTAGGCTCGGTCAGCACTTATCCATCTTCACTTGGGCGCCTGAGCTGATGGGGGCGCCCGTATGGTCCCGGGCGTCTGAATGGAAGCCTCTTCTGCCTTCCTTCGCTAAAACCTATTTTGCTTCTTTAACTTAGGCGCCCCTATTGATGGGGGCGCCTGATTCCATTGGGGTGCCCCCATTCATGAGGGCGCTTGGCTTCCAGGCTTTCAGCCGCGGTGTGTGTTGTTCGCTTGCTTTGTCTTCCATTTTAGGTACCTGCAAGATATACAAACACAAAGCAAATATACACACAATCTTAAACTTAAGGACTTGGTTCTGACTTCGGATTTCCACGAAACCCTAGGTCGAACCGACGCAAGTTCCCACCCCCGAGAACGCACCTTTCACCTACTCCTTTCAGGAGACGGTTGCCACCCAGTCCTTCCGGTGGACTTTTGCTTAGCCTCCGATACTCTCAGATCTCGAGACGTCCGAACCCTGACCCGTCTCTACTTCTGTCCTTAGTCATCGCTCAACTAAGTTGCTCAGTCACTCGGACCAAGACTTCGTGCCCAAACCCTATGTCCAGAACTTCGGTGCCCAACCCTCGGTCAGGTCTTCGTGCCCAATTCCTCGAACCAGGTCTTCGGTGCCCAACCTCGGCCAGGACTTAGTGCCCAATTCCTCGAACCAGGTCTTCGTGCCCAACCCTCGTTCAGGTCTTAGGTGCCCAGCCCTCGGCCAAGACTTAGTGCCCAATCCATGATCAGGACTTAGTTCCCAATTCTTCGAACCAGGACTTATTGCCTAGGTTTACTAGGACTTTCTTTCACTTTGGTACTCCTCACTTGACTTACCCTTCCCTTGTTCAATGTATCACTGACTTAAGCATATTGTCAAACATTAAAACACTTAGAGGAGGGCATCACTGATGCAACTTGCACCAACAGTATTTAATTATAAAAATCAAATACCAAATTTAGCCTCGTCAACCCCGAGAATTCAAATAAATTTACATACATGAACAACCAATCACATACACATATATTTTTGTAACGACCCTCTCTTGCAACTTTGACCTTATAGGGCCGGTATGTTGACTTTACTGCTGGGCCAGCTTTGCCTTATAGGGTCGGTCACTGATGCAACTTGCACCAACAGTATTTAATTATAAAAATCAAATACCAAATTTAGCCTCATCAACCCCGAGAATTCAAATAAATTTACATACATGAACAACCAATCACATACACATATATTTTTGTAACGACTCTCTCTTGCTAACTTTGACCTTATAGGGTCGGTACGTTGACTTTACTGCTGGGCCAGCTTTGCCTTATAGGGTCGGTCACTGATGCAACTTGCACCAACAGTATTTAATTATAAAAATCAAATACCAAATTTAGCTTCGTCAACCCCGAGAATTCAAATAAATTTACATACATGAACAACCAATCACATACACATATATTTTTGTAACGACCCTCTCTTGCTAACTTTGACCTTATAGGGTCGATACGTTGACTTTACTACTGGGCCAGCCAAAATAAAAAAAAATTAATTTTATTAGCTTTGCCAGAATTTGACTCCTAGACCTCTTAGTTACAAGACTAAAGCACTAACCATCTGCCCTACAACAATTTTTGTTTTACACTGGCACCAGTCGACTAATATCCTGCAAGTCGACTGGTGCAGTTGACTACACCTGTGATTCACTCGCCCGAATGTTTCAGTTCCCTCGACCAGTCGACTAATACCTACATCAGTCGACTGATACGCATGGAACTGAAATTTCTAGGTTTCAGAAACACCGTTCAAGTATATATATACATGCTACTTCAACTACACAACAAGATTATAAACTGACAAACATAATAACCATAATCATGTTGGTGCAGGCAGCACCTAAGACAAACCTGGGTTTTGATAATGGCAAAGGGTTCAGAAGTTATGATGTTATTGTTGTCTAACTTGTTCACTGAGTATGCAGGAAGAAGTCCTGGTCGAGGACTGAGCAAGAAGACCTGACTGGAAGTCGGGCAAAGAAGTCCTGGTCAAGGACTGGGCAAGAAGACCTAACCAAAAGTCGGGCAAAGAAGTCCTGGTCGAGGACTGGGCACGAAGTCCTGGCAAGGGGCTGGGCACAGAAGACCAGACCGGATGTTGGGCAAGAAGACCTGTTCAAGGCGATTGGGCAAAAGTCCAACCGGAGGAGCTGGTTGGCAAAAGGTAAACTCTCCTGAGAGGAGTAGGTGAGGATGCGTTCACCGTCGAGGGAACAGTAGGCGTCGGTTCAACCTAGGGTTCCATTTGGGAGACCCGAAGTCAGAACCAAGACAGCTACGTCTGTAAATATTGACAAATATTCTTGCTTTGTTTGTTTTGGAACTAAGCTTGGTTGCAAGGACCGAAGGAGTGTGTTTCTGCAGCTCAGAATGCCCCAAAGGAAAGGGGCCGGTAGCTAGGCTAGGTGCCCGGGAGGTCCCGGGTGCCCAAGGTCAAAGCAAAAACAGCAAGGAAGCAAGAACTGCATCAAAACCACACTGGGCTAGGCTTCCGGGAGGTCCCGGGCGCCCAAGGTCAAAGCCAAAGAGGTAATCGAAGCAAATCAGCCACGAAGCCAGCGGACCAAGTCAAGCTAGGCGCCCAGGAGGTCCCGGGCGCCCCAGTCAGCTCCAGAGGCAGAGTCAAAGGGGATAAGCGCTGACCGAGCTGCGGATTGAGTTTTCCGCAGATAAAAGCACGAGTCAGGCGCCCCCGACGTCTCAGGCGCCCCCAGGAGCACTATAAAAGGGTGCTCGACCCCAAGGCTTCAAGACAACAACTTTCTAACGCTCCAAAGATTTTCGTTCAAGTGCTCCGCTCCGGCAAACTCTGATTTCGAGATTCCAGCGCCGACGACGACCCTCTGCTCCGAAGTACGATCTACATCGGGCGTCAGTAATGAAAAGTGTAGCTCTTTTCATTTACTGCAATATTCTTGTACTGAAATTTGTAAACCTTTTGCGCGATTATAGAATTGTCTAAAGTAAACGGTCAAGGACCGTGGGCCTTGGAGTAGGAGCCGACCGCGACTCCGAACCAAGTAAAATACTTGTGTTTTTGTGTGATTGTTTTGTTTCCGCTGCATTTACTCTTTCCTTAATCCGAAAAAAAGTTTTAACGATATTCACCCCCCCCCTCTATCATTTTTCTCGATCCAACAAGTGGTATCAGAGCGGGTGGCTCAAATTTGGTGCAACCACCAATTTGGGAGTTTTTTGGATTTTAAGGAAAAAATTTTCTTTCGAATTTTTCTC
Source organism: Boesenbergia rotunda (assembly GCA_024364735.1). Classification (NCBI taxonomy): domain Eukaryota; kingdom Viridiplantae; phylum Streptophyta; class Magnoliopsida; order Zingiberales; family Zingiberaceae; genus Boesenbergia; species Boesenbergia rotunda. The sequence goes on along the minus strand of JAGFNQ010009386.1, from coordinate 302,163 downwards.
GTTAATCGAGGTTGGTGCAACACCACTCGATCATTTCTTTTATTATCTTATTCCCGCACTACTAATTCAAGACCAAGTCTTGGGACAGAATTTCTCTGTTTTTTGTCATTTCAAAAATTTTAAATGACCATTCAAGTAGGTTTCAGTACAGCCAGACCACCACTCTTCAGTGGAGAAGACTTCTCCTACTAGAAGAGTCGGATGGAAGTCCACCTGAAAACTCAGGTGGACATGTGGATCATAATCCAATCTGGTTTGGAAATCCCCAAGAATGCTGAAGGAGTGGCATAGCATTACACAGAATGGGATGCCTCGCTGATGAAAAAGATTGAGGCTGATGCAAAGGCGACCCTGACACTCCAATGCGCACTAACCAAAGAAGAATTGAACTGGGTGGGACCCTTCAACAGTGCGAAGGAACTATGGGGTAAGTTGATCGAATTGCACGAAGGCACCTCCGACACCCGAATCAGCAAGAGGAATCTGTTGGATCGAGAAAACACGATAGAGGGGGGTGAATATCGTGAAAACATTTCGGATAAAACTTTAAGAGAATACGCAGCGGAAATTAAATACACACACAAGGAACACAAGCGTGTTTACTTGGTTCGGAGTCGCGGTCGGCTCCTACTCCAAGGCCCATGGTCCTTGACCGTTTACTGCGGGCAATTCTATAGTGCGCAAAGTTTTACAGAGATTTGTACAGTAGTAGTGCAGTAAAAAGAACAATTTAACTCTTCGTTACCGACGCCCGGTATGGATTGTACTTCGGTGTGGAAGGTCGTCGTCGGTGCTAGAACCTCGAGATCAGAAGTTTCCAGAGCAGAGCGCTTGAGCGAAGAGCGTTGGGGCGTTGAAAAAGTGTATTCTGAAGCCTTAGGGGTCGAGCCCCTTTTATAGCACTCCTGGGGGCGCCCGGGACGCTGGGGGTGCCTGACACGTGCCTTCGGATCCGAGAACTCTCATCTGAAGCTCGGTCGGCGCTTATCCCTCCAGAATCGGGCTTGGAGCTGACGGGGGCACCCGGGACACTGGGGGCGCCCCGGTTGACTTGGTGTGCTGGCCTCTCGCTTGAATTCGCTTCGATCACTTGTTTTGCTTGGACCCGGGGCGCCCGAGGCATCCAGGGCACCCGGGACCATCACGGTGCCCGGGAGCTTGAGGGCGCCTGGCCCAGTGAGCTTTCAAAGCGATTCTTGCTTAATTGGTTGTTTGGCTTTGACCATGGACGCCCGAGACCTCCCGGGCGCCTAGCCCAGCTACTGCCCCCCTCCTTTGGGGCGTTCTGAGCTGCAGAAACACGTTCCTTTGGTCCCTGCATCCAAGGATAGTTTCAAAACAAACAAGGTAAGAAATGTTAGGTTTATACAGCCTTAGCTGTCTTGGTTCTGACTTCGGGTCTCGCAAATGGAACCCTAGGTCGAACCGACGCCTACTGTTCCCTCGACGGGGAACGCATCCTCACCTACTCCTCTCAGGAGAGTTTACCTTTTGCCAACCGGCTCCTCCGGTTGGACTTTTACCCAGCAGTCCTTCGCCAGGTGCCTAGCAGCCCTTCGCCAGGTCTTCGGTTCCTAGCAGTCCTTCGCCAGATGCCTAGCAGTCCTTTGCCAGGTCTTAGACTCCTAGCAGCCCTTCGCCAGGTGCCTAGCAGTCCTTCGCCAGGTCTTCAGGTTTCGATGCCTAACAGTCCTTCGCTAGGTGCCCAGCAACCCTTCGCCAGGACTTCTTTCTACACACTCAGTGAGCATATTAGACCAACATAACATCTTTTCTTTTGAATCTTTTTCAATATCAAAACCCAGGTTCGACTTAGGTGCTGCCTGCACCAACAATCTCCCTTTTTTGATTTATGGCAACCCGGTTCAAAAAGTTAAGTTAAAAAAAATAGGTAAAAATCCAATTTCATTTCCTCCCCCTGGAAGGAATCTCCCCCTACATTTTTCAAAGGTTCGCGGGGTTTGAAAAAAGTTCCTAAGTTTACAAGGGAAATTATTTTTCAACACTTAGAATCTTTTCCAAAAAAAAATGTAAGTTTAGAGAATATTTTCCAAACAAAATTTTGGGTTGGAGAACAATGTAACTTGGAAATTATTTTCCAAAAATAATTTTTGAGTTGTGAAAAATTTTCCCAAGTACTTTAGAAAGTTTTCAAGAAAAATTTTGAAATTAAACTTAGAAATTTTTCTATTATTGAAATTTAAATTAAGTACTTAGAGAAATTTTGAAAATAGCATAAGTCAAGTACTTAGAAATAATTTTGCAAATAGCTTAAGCTTAAGTCAAGTACATAGAAATAATTTTGCAAATAGCTTAAGCTTAAGTCAAGTACTTAGAAATAATTTTGCAATTGTCATAAGGGATTTTACTCTTTTTTTTTTTGAACAAAGGAGATAAATAAAGTTTTAAAATTTGACAAAAATTTTTAAACCTTCTCTCCTTTCTAATCTCTCCCCCTTTGCCATATATCAAAAAAGATAATATAGCAAAACATTATAGCAAAAGAAGTAAGGTGATGTACTGAACCAATTCAAGATATAAACTGGACCAAATCAATTTAAATTTTCTCTTTTGGGTTCTATCTAACCCAATTAGCTACTTACTAACTGTTATAAACAGTAGTTTTCGCTAGGGTTAGTCAAGTTAAGTGTTCTGTTCAAGTTAGATTTTCTAAGCTTGACACTTAACCTGATTATTATTTTATTTATATTTAGTGCCCCAATTACTGCAGATGCACTGACTTAAAGCATCTTGAATTAAGGCAAAGACCTAAGCATCTCAACCCATTCTAGGTTATCAATCAAAAATTACCCTAAGGTGCTTATGAGATGTTGGCTTCTAGATCTATAGGTACATGCAGTTCTAGGGTTAGGGCCTAAGCTAAGTCCATTTGTGAAAAAGACCTAGTTTTGAAAGGGGGTAATTTTTTTTTCATAAGAAAAACTAAGTCGAAAAATTATTTTTAAAAATGCAACAAATTGATTTTTCAAATTAAGTAGAAACTGATGAATAATAAAACAGTTTTAAAAAATAGAAGTAGAGCAAACCTATTCTACCAAGCATAACCACTGATAAAGATCAAATAATAAAGAAACTAGTCAACTAGATAAGTCAACTGGTCAAAACAAGGACCAGCATAGTCACACCACAGTCAAATACAAGTCAACCCTACTGAGTAGGGGTAGTCAACCAGTCAATAGTACAATGCCAATCTGAGCTAGGAGGAGGGACCGGGACGATCAGATGAGCTGGGCTGCCAGGATCAAAATAGTGACATCATCTCATGATACCGTGCGTCGCTAGTATCTCGATCGGCTCTGTAGGCATCCATATACTCTGCGTGATTAGCTTCTACTTCCTCCCTTAGACTGTGTACCTCTGTCCGAAGTAGAGCAATCGTCTCCGAAGTCGTCGGAGGTGGAGGCTCGTCTATCTGCTTTCTAATCTCAGCCGCCAGATCTGCGGCATCGACCTCTATCTCCTCATCAGAGTCGATATGGGGTCCGGCTCGCTGACGTCTCCATGATAAAACCCCGGTACCCGAGACCTCTATGCCTGCTAGGGAGAAGTTCCTAAAACCTATCTCATCAAATTCAGTCATCGCGGTCATCGCTCCATCGGTGATGTTACGACTGTGATGACGAAGAATGGAGGTGATGATGTGGCAGTAAGGGCTGCGTACCCGCCCCTGAGTGGTAACACTGGACGCATATAGAATCGTGTGGAACATGTGGAGTCCAATGTCGATATCTAGGTGATGGATCAATGCGTATAGTAGGAAGGTGTGGAATGGTCACATGGTCGCGACGTCCCTAGTGGATAAAGGTAAAATGCAGCGGACTAGAACTCTATAAAGAGCGTAGTCCTGGACCTGAAGATCAACAGACTGAAATCGTCTAGCCAAAGGGTTTCTAACATCCATATAAAAGTAGGAGTATAGAGTGTCTAGGTCAATGTGAGAGTAGGGAGCATCAAAGGGAGGATCTCTGGGAGGATAACAGCAGAAGGTGGACTCAGAGAGTCATAGTCCTAGAAATCGGTTGAGCAAAGAAGGTGTTATTGTCAGGGGCATCCCTTGAACTGTGGTGACAAACTTATGGTCATTCTGTCTAACTTTGTTGTTGTAGAATTCTGCACATAGGGTTGTGTTAATGGGATGAGTGCAGAATACAAGGTTGTCTAGTTGGTAAAAGTTGATAACATTCATGGCCAATGGACACAATTGAGTGAAGAATTGCCAATTTAGGTAACTCATTTTTATCGGTTTGTATGTTGTCCTAGCAAATTTATTGCAAAGATCCAAGGTTGGGAACCGAGGGTCGGGGCTAGGTTTGGTCCCGGGGTTTGATTGATTTGCACGTTGTTTTCTAAAATAATAAACATGTGTTTCAAGAGAAAAGATGGTAAGGAAATTAATTCTAAGTGGAAAGAAGAAAAGAAAGAAAATTATACTGAGTCGTCATCCGGGGAGGCATGGTTGCGGTGAAGTGGTCGAGGGCACGAGAGGGATGTTCGGTTGCCTTGGAAGGAGAAGAGTTAGAGAAGAGAAGTGTTTTAGGTGTGGCAAAATGAGGGGGTTTCGGGAGGTTTATATAGAGGTTTTAGCTCGGGCACCCGGGAGGTTCCGAGCGCCCGGGTCAGAGGGTAGCAGTTCTTGCCATGACTTGGTGCTGGATAGGGGCTCCCGTGAGGGCCCGAGCGCCCGAAGTCAGATTAAAAACTGCCACATGCAGCTTTTGAAGTTTTGACCGTGTCCTTGGGGGCGCCCGTGAGGACCCGGGCGCCTAGCTTAGACAGATTTTCTGTCTTGATCGAAGTGAAAGAGAGGGGGCGCCGAGGGGTCACGAGCGCCCGACAGTGTAGGAATTGACAATTTTTGATGTATTGTTGACCAGTTTGACCATTTAACCATGGTTTAACTATTTTAACCATGGTTTAACTATTATTAACTGGATTAATCAAGTAATAATTAGGTCAACTCCGTTCTAAACTACAGTACAGCGATCAAATGAATTTTAGTTAAGTTAAATTTTGCCATCTCACCCGTTCTAGAGTTGTCAATCACGTTAGCCTTATGGGTTTTTGTGAGACAGGTTTTCATAGATAGAATTATTTTTGAAAGATCAAGATTAATTTTGAAAAAGTTGAATTAATTTTGAAAATAATTGATTTTGAATTTTATTTGAAAAAGAGTGTTTGAATCTACAATTAACTGAAAATTTGTGTTAGATTTGAATTTGACAAAGAATAATTTGAATTTGAATTTCAAAAATTAGCTTCCAGGTCTTGTCGAGGCACTAGGCCTTCTTTGGCCATAGCCTTATTGGAACATCAACCCTTTCCTTGATAAAGCCTTTTAATGAAATTTCATTTTCAAAATTACTTTTTGAAAAATTTTGGTCTAACTAGTTTGGGTCTTGGATCGGTAACTTCGGCTAGTTCCACCAGTCTAAAGAGACCAAGTAGTGTATACTTGACCTTATTAGAAGAGGCTTCCCTAACGTACTATCATCTCACCTCCACCCAATACTATGTTGTTCAAATTTTAATTAATTGGTTCAGTCCTTAATCTAACTAGTCCTAAGTCTAAGCATGGTAAATTACAGAAAATAAATAGACAAGCAATCATGTAAATTAAAACAAGAAAAGAAATTCATTTAACTATGAAAATTGTTTTTAATTTGGCTCCCCCTAGACTAAAGCCACGATAATGGTTCGGCAAGTTATGAATCTTGTCCTTGGGGATCCAATACTGATTTGATCCAGTTTAGTTGTTCAGGTATAGTTTAGGTACCCATGCCTGAACTTTAGGTCTAGACTGATTCAGTACAGCATAGTATGACCTTTGTCTTGCCTTGGTTCGATAGCCTAACCTGGATCGATTTAGAATCGACTTCTGTTTTCCAAGGATCATGTCAAGACTCTTGGAACCAGAAGTGAATTGTTCTAATGCTGCTCTAAGGTCCTTGACTTGAGTTTTCAAGGAGGAGTTCTCTTTCTCAAGTTTTTCAACTTGAGTAGAGGTTCCTTCTTAAACCTTCTCAGTTAAGGATCTAGAGTCAGCTCCCTCTTTCAAAAGTTTTACTTCCTATCGTAGGGATTCAACTCGGATTTTGGCTTTCGCCAAGTCGCGAGAAAGGTAACTAATTAATTCAGTTAATTGAAATCTAGAAAATCCACTTATAGTGATTTCGTCGTCCTCTGAAAATGTGAGTTTGCCGTCGTCCGGTTCCGATTCTGACTCGGTCTCGATTTCTTCCGAAGCAGTCAGAGCGAGTAGGTTCGACTGTGGGGCCTCTTCTTCTTCTTCAGAGGAAGACTCGTTCCACGTTGCTTGAAGGGCCTTCTTCCTTCTTGATTTCTTTGTCTCCTTCAGATTTGGGCATTCTGTCTTATAGTGACCCTTCTTTTTGCATTCGTAACAAGTCACGTTTGGTTTGGTCTTTTCATTTGAAGGATTAGCTGGTTCTTCCTTCTTTCGGCTGGCTTTTCTTCTGTTGGACTGATTCTTCAATTCCTTGTAGTAGTTTCGGGCAAGCTGGACCAGCTTGGGTCTGTAACGACCCACCTTCTAGTACACTAAGATTTAAGGCGGATCGCTACGTAAATATATATATCTAACTGATTTCTGACTGAGTAACTTAGGAATTTCAACAACGATATGTAAAAGCATAAAATAAACGTGCCAAGTTTGCATCTACTTCTTATTGAAACCCTTCATTATTCATATCTAAGGGCATTCTTAGCTACTACATGTCATTCTATATGGTGCATATATCTTAAAACAAGCATATCCTAAGTATTTAGCATGTAGATCAAAAGTATCAAGTTCTTATCTCTAAAGCATAAGCATGGATTTGAATTACCATATTACAAGTAGTAACTCATATCATTCAACATTCGCTAAGCAAGTATTAACACAGGTAAATAAACTACTTTAATATACTAGGCACCACAAATAACGAGTCTAAACAGGTTAATACATGGTTCTCATAATATATCATGAAATAACTAAAGAAGCATAAACAAGAAAACTAAAGAAGCATACTAGGCACTTCGAATACAAGTCTAATTAAGTTCATACATGGTTCACATAATATATTGCGGAATAACTAAAGAAGCATAAAAAAGGGTTATTCTATGCTTTGCAAGTTCCGAAGAATTTTATTCCAACTCCACCATCACACACACTTTGCATCAAGCCCGCCGCCTCCGCTACTAGTGCTTTCCTTTACCTGTATCTGCAGTATAAGGAAATGTAAACTAATAAGCATAAAGCTTAGTAAGTACCATCTAGCCTCACAAAACTATGAAAACTCGAATCATGCTTTTGGAAAACATGTTATGCACATACATGCTCATGTCCATAAGTAATCATGCTAGGCTCATGCTAAAATACATATCATAGAATGTCATGGCATATAACTGAGACAGGGCACATACTGAACTAAAACTGAAAAGTAAGCTATAGCATGGCATACATATCTGAGCTGGAACTGAACTAACTAACATAAAACTAATTATTAACTTCACCACATGCTAATATGAATTTCTGAAAACTAAATACATATAGTAGGTGAAAGTAATAATCAACTGCTGTGGGCCCGGCAATGTACCAACTGTGTGCGCATCCCTAATAAACCCGAGGTAGCAAATCCCGAATCCATTAGGGTTCTACTAGGTTATCTAAAGCTAGGGGCAACTAGGAGCCCATCTCATACTAGGTTATCTAAACCTAGAGGCAACTTGGAGCCTATCCCTGGACCGGAGTCCGGTACAATGCCACTGAAAATAAAATAGTCCTTTATACTTTTCTTTCCTTTTCTAATTCTTGCTTTTACTAGGTTATCTAAACCTAGAGGCAACTTGGAGCCTATCCCTGGACCTTGGTCCCAATCATAAACTGGAACAAGAATTTCTATTCTTTAATGCTTTCTATAGCATTAACTGAACTGAACATTTTAACAAACACCTAACGTGCGTGCTTGTTCATAATTTACGATTTCTAATCGTAGAACATACATATAAGGAGATAAAGCATATGGAAATTCGACCGAAACTACTTATACTGTAGGTGAGGGGTACTTACTTCCTTCGCTTGTTCTTACGACTCTAAAGCGTAGGTTTTTGGGAAAAGGAACGATCCTTAGAGTTTCGGAGAGCTTCTAATGGAGAATTCTTCCTCGGAGAGATTCCCTAACGTAGCCTCCTTCTTAAATCCTTGGGATCTTCCCTTGGTTCGTGCGCGCGGGAGAGAGAGCGAGAGGAGAGGTCGCGTGCGTGAGGCAGGGCGTCGGCGTCGCTGGGTTGGGAGAAAATTAACCTAAAACTCGTAACTCCATCTTTTATACTTATGGGGGGCGAATTTAACTAATTCTACCTTATCTATTGTTTCCCTTAATCTATTTCAACAAAACCAAATCGCTCTCTTGGTAAGTCCATTCCTCTCTCACACCTTAGGTTTAGGGATCAAATCCCACTTAAATGTTTTTTTTTCCTTTTTATCTCTTTTTGTCACTTTCGTTTATGGAAAAATTCTATAAAAATATCCATAAATTCGGAATAAATTCTAAGATATTTCTAAAATTAGTTTTGAGAATTTTCTGGCATTACAATCCCCCATACCTTATAAAAAGTTCGTCCTCGAACTTAAAACAACTCTGGGTATTTCTGTCTCATGCTGTCCTCTGGTTCCCATGTTGCCTCTTCTACTCTGTGATTTTGTCATATGACTTTCACTAATGGTACCTCCTTATTTCGCAATTTCTTAACTGCTCGGTCTATTATCTGAATAGGCCGACTATCATAACTGAGATCTTCGTGAACTTGTACCGTCTGTGGCTCTATCACCTGGGTGGCATCTGGGATATGCTTCTTCAACATGGAAACATGAAATACATTGTGGATAGCTGACATCTCCTGAGGTAGCTCCAACTCATAAGCTACTTTGCCAACTCTTCTAGTGATGGGGTATGGTCCTACATATCTGGGACTTAGCTTGCCCTTCTTCCCAAAACGCATTATTCCCTTCATGGGAGCCACCCTGAGGAACACTGAATCCCCAACTTCAAACTCTAATGGTCTGCGCCGTGTATCAGCATAGCTCTTCTGGCGGCTTTGAGCTGTTTCTATTCTCTGGCGGATCTGCTGTATGGTTACGGTGGTATCATCTATAAGATCTGTCTGTAGGCCTAACTCTTGCCTCTCACCACCCTCGTACCAGCAGATAGGAGATCTACACCTCCGCCCATATAAAGCCTCATAGGGTGCCATGCCGATAGTGGCCTGATAACTATTGTTGTAGGCGAATTCTGCTAAGCACAGGTATCTGCACCAACTGCCCTTGAAATCTAGAGCACAAGCTCTGAGCATATCTTCTAGTACTTGATTAACTCTCTCTGTTTGACCATCTGTCTGAGGATGGAAAGCTGTGCTAAACTTCAGTTTGGTGCCTAGTGCTGTGTGTACGCACTCCCAGAAGTGTGAAGTGAACCTACTGTCCCTATCTGAGATGATAGTCCTAGGGACCCCATGTAGTCTGACGATCTCCTTGAGGTATAACTGAGCTAGCTGTTCCATGGAATAAGAGATCCTGATAGCTAGGAGTGGGCAGACTTAGTCAATCTGTCTACTATTACCCAGATTACATCATATCCATTCGTGGTTCTGGGTAGTCCCACTATAAAATCCATGGAAATATCTTTCCATTTCCATTCTGGAATCTGAATAGGCTGCAGAACTCCACCTGGTCTCTGATGTTCTGCCTTGACTCTTTGGCATGTCAAACAGGTACTGACATATCTGGCAATGTCTCTCTTCATCCCAGGCCACCAAAAACGTCCCCTGAGGTCTTGGTACATTTTGGTGGAACCAGGATGCATTGCTTAAGGAGATCTATGTGCGTCTTCTAGGATCTTCCTTCGAAGCTCTTCTTGGTTCGGAACACATAAGCGGTCACCGTAGTGCAGTGTCCCATTATCTGATAGGCGAAATTCTCCATTTTCGGCTTCTGCTATCCCCTTCTTGATTTTCTGAAGGTCAAGATCTTGATCCTGTGCTGTCTGGATGTCTTCAATCAGGGTTGACACTAATGTCAAAGTGGAGAGCTGCCCAACTAAAATTTCCAGTCCGAACTCTGTTAACTCTTTCCGAAGGGGCTGTGACATCGTGGACAAAGCTAGTAGGGTGGCACTAGATTTCCTGCTAAGCGCGTCTGCCACCTTATTAGCTTTACCTGGGTGGTAGAGGATGTCAATGTCATAATCCTTGACCAGCTCAAGCCATCTGCGTTGCCTCATGTTCAGATCCTTCAGAGTAAAGAAATACTTCAGACTCTGATGATCTGTGAAAATCCTACACTGAGCTCCGTATAAGTAATGCCTCCAGATCTTGAGAGCAAACACTACTGCCGCTAGCTCAAGGTCATGAATAGGGTAGTTCTTTTCATAATCCTTGAGTTGTCTAGAGGCATAGGCGATAACCTTGCCATTCTGCATCAGCACTGCTCCAAGTCCTAATTTAGAAGCATCACTATATATGTCTGGAAGAGTCAGGATGGGAGCACTAGTCAATCTTCTCTTTAATTCTGTAAAACTATTCTCGCAGTCCTCTGTCCACTGAAACTTCCTGTTCTTCCTCGTAAGAGCTGTCAGTGGGGAGGCTATTCTGGAGAAATCTTCTACAAACTTCCTGTAGTAACCGGCTAGGCCCAGAAAACTTCTGATCTCACTGGCATTCTTCGGTCTAACCCAGTTACTTACTGCTTCTATTTTGCTAGGGTCTACCATCACACCATCCTTAGAGATGATGTGACCCAGAAAAGACACCTGATCGAGCCAAAACTCACATTTTGAGAATTTTGCATACAGTTGGCTCTGCTGAAGAATTTGCAATACTGTCCTGAGATGTTCAGCATGTTCCTCCTGAGTTCCTGAGTAGATAAGAATGTCATCAATGAAGACGATGACAAACTTATCTAAGTATTCCCAGAATACTCTGTTCATGAGGTCCATAAATGTCACTGGAGCATTTGTGACCCCAAAAGGTATGACTACAAACTCGTAGTGCCCATATCTGGTTCTGAAAGCTGTCTTCGGAATATCACCCTCTCTGACTTTGACCTGGTGATAGCCGGATCTCAAATCTATCTTTGAGAAGACTGTGGATCCCTTTAGCTGGTCGAACAAATCATCGATCCTGGGTAGAGGGTACCGGTTCTTGACGGTGACTTGATTCAGAGCCCGGTAATCTATACACAGGCGCATGGACCCGTCTTTCTTCTTCACGAACAACACTGGAGCTCCCCAAGGTGAATGACTAGGGCGTATGAAGCCCTTGTCGAGCAGCTCCTGTAGTTGCTCCCAAAGTTCTCTTAATTCTGCTGGAGTCATACGGTATGGTGCTTTTGAAATGGGGTTGGTACCTGGAATGAGATCTATCTCAAACTCTATCTCCCTGTCTGGTGCTAAGCCTGGTAACTCGTCAGGGAAGACTGCTGGGTAGTCACATACCACTGGGACCTCTTCTAGCTTTTGGTCCTTGACTTGTTCGGCATGGACTACATGTGCTAGAAATCCAGCACATCCTGTACTCAGTAATTTACGTGCTTTCATGGCCGAGAGAAATTTCTTAGCCTTCTTCTTCGGTTCTCCGATGAATTCAAACTGCTCTCCTGTCTCTGGTTGGAATACAACTTTCCTTTTCCGGCACTCTATAGAAGCGCCGTATTTGCTCAGGAAGTCCATCCCAAAAATGACATCATAGTCGAACATATTCAGTATTACCAGATCACAGTAGAGCTCCCTGTCTGAGATGTCGACTGGTATGGCACGGAGCCAGTGTGTGGATGCCATGATGTCTCCGGAGGGCAGGGTAGTCAGAAACTGACCACTAAGTACGTCCGGAGGTATTGCTAGTTTTTCGGCGAATACCCTGGATACATATGAATGGGTTGCCCCAGTATCGAAAAGTACAGATGCATGCAGGTTTAAAATACTAATCTGACCTGTAACAACTATAGAGGCGGTGGCTACATCCTCTCTGGTCAGTGAGAAAACCCGTGCATTTGTAGTCGCCGGTGGAGCCTCTAATCTGCCTTGATTGATCTGAGGACCCTCTAGTGCCGTCTGCATCAGGTGAAGCTGAGCTGGCTTACCTCCATACTGAATAGGCTGTGGGGGAGGTAAGTTGGCCTTGTTAGGGCATTGCTTGGCCATATGCCCTTCCTGACCACAGGTGTAGCACCCTCGTGTGCCCTGGCGGCAGACTCCTGAGTGCTGTCTCCCACAGTTGGAACAAGTGGGATACTTGGTTTGCTTATTGGCTGGCTCCCCTTTTGGATTGTTCCACTGCTTTCTTTTGCCATGATTCTTTCCTTTCCAATTAGAGTTGGAGCCCTGGGGTTTCTGAGTTCCTATGCTACTGCCTTGGCCCTTATTCTCTATCACGACTGTCTTCTGCTGCCGCATGTTGTTCAGGTAATGCTCGGTGATCAGAGCACTGCTCACTAGGTCTTCTGAGGTTTGTGGCCTATGGATGCCGCTGGCCACATTCAGTGCTATCTCTGGCCTTAACATTTTGAGCATTAGCCTGACTCGCTCTCGTTCGGTGCTGACTAATTCGGGACACAGACGCGCCAACCTGTTGAATCTCTTCACGGCTTCCTCTATTGATAGGTCGCCTTGCCGAAATTCCGTGAACTCGTCGTAGTGGCGGTTTGTGACCCGCATGTTGAAGAATTCTTCAAAGAACTCTTCTTCAAAGCTAGCCCAGGTCATCTGATTGACTGGGCATTTTATCTTGATACTCTCCCACCACATACGTGCATCTCCGGTTAGGCAGAAGGAGGCGCACTTTACTTTCTCATGCTCTGGCCAGTCTAGGAGCTCCATGGTACTCTCCAGGGTCTTGAACCAAGCTTGGGCATCCCATGGTTCACTGGTGCCTGAGAAGGTCCCTGGCTTGATCTTCTGCCACTGGATCAGATAAGCTTCCCTTTTTGCCCCTGTTGCTGGGGCTACTGGCATGTCTGGTTGTTGGGACCGGGTGCATGTCGACAAGGATACGGGTTCGTAAAATTCAAAAATTTTTACGTGCAGCGGAAGAATTAGCATAAAATAATTTCCTAAATTATTTTAACCACGTATCTAGCATGCAACCTTATGGTGTGTTGACATAATCATAAAATAAAACTTTGTGGAAAAGTAAACTAATTTACTAAGTACCTTTCGTAACTCGAAGTAAGGGACGAGATCCAACCGTAGCGTCCCTTGGAAGCTCCGCCTCTATTCGCGTCCACGCCGAGTTCTCTTCGGGATGACTTCGCAAAGCCACGAGTTTTGTGCCGTCGAGAACTACTAGATTCTCTATAGGCACAACAAAGAAGATCAAGAGAGGAAAGGGAAACTTACCAACAAAGAAACGGAATCGAATTCCGAGAAGAGAGGAGTCACTATCCGCTTCTTCTTCTTCTTGTTTCGTTTCTCCTTCTTCTTGAAGCTCACGGCAACCACCTTCTATGGGAGGAGTTGCGCCGGCCCTAGCACTCAAGAGGGGCGCCGGCCCTAGATGCCTCAAGATGCGTGCCGGCCCTAGGTGGGGAGAAGGGAAGGAGAAGAGAATAAAAGAGAGAGAGAGACGGAGCTCTATATCAATACTCAATTCAATTAGTTAGGAATCCAAGGCTTGCCTATGGTTCCTTATATAGTTGCTTCTCCCTCGCTAAGTCTCCTCTTTAACGTAATTAACAGAATTAGTTATCATAAGAATTTCATCTTATAAAATTTCTTATGACTTATTCCGTTAAGCCTAGTCTTATTATAACTAATTTATAATAAAACAAATTATTCTTCTCTTTAAATTATGGAATAAAATTTTATAAGAAATTTATAAACTTTCTTATTATGAAAAATCCAATTCATAATTGATTTTATAAAATTAAAATAAACCAATTCATGAATTATTTTAACTTCCATAAAAAGAATAAATTTTTATAAATTTATTTATATAAATTTATTTATCCATAATTTATAAAATAAATCGCGCTAGATTTATTTTATTGATTAAACCAAAATTAATTGGTTTTTCTCCCTTTAGGTGGTCGGCCAACCAAGGAGGGTTTGCACCCTCTTTGGCCGGCCAAACCGAGCCGAACCAACGCGAATTAAACTCATTTAATTCGCCCAAAAAGCCTTCAAAAGACTTAGCCATTTTTAGCTTCCATTGCGCCTCTGATCAACTCAGATTCGACTTATTTCTCTTGATCGGAAAATCTAATTTTCAACTCGTTTTAAATCCCTCGGATTACTCGTAGTGCGTGTGACTAAATAGGCTTTCGATTTATGTTGGCCGTCTATAATTAACCCATTAATTATAGAACGATCATGAGTGGCACCTAGTAGTACATCATGATCCCTAATTAATCGAAAGATCAACGGTTTGACCTCAGATGTAATTCCGAAACCCTTCAGCAGCTCTACTAAATCGTGCCCCATTCCCTTCACCATCTTATACCCTCTTGGTTCAGGACACGGTCTATTTGTGTCAGTCCCCACTAGGCTGACTACGTCACACCTAGCCCAAGTAATGTCTTTCTCGTCCTTTGGATTTCTAATTACTCTCATGTATTTAAGAGACTCGCACTCTTAACATGATATACTCTGGCCAGAGGTTTTGAGTAACAATCCGATGATAGGCCTGGGTATACATCTCCTTGCAAGGAGTGGTGAATCCTTTGTAGGCTGTTCAAACATCTTCGGGCACTTTGGCTTATACCCAATCATCCTGGGTCCACACCTCCTTGGAGATGCTTGCTTAAGATGTTAAAGTATAAGTCTTCATGACCAAGATGACTTGAACACCGCAAGTCAAAGGAACATCGCACTTAAGCTACAGTAAGAACTTCATTGACATATATATATAGATAACCATATGAAGTTTTACAGCTAGTCACTCCAATGAACTAGTTCCCTTAACTAGCATCCATGTTTATCTCCGGACATCCCAATGTCACCAGCCAGTAAGAATCAGCTGATTAGAGAATAACCCATGCTAGTCTCAACAGAATTGATAGTGTCCATTTTTATCAATTCACCGACTAGGGATATTTTCAATACTTCACATTTGCACATTTAGAGATAATCACTAGTTGTGATCCCATCACAAATTCTCTTATGCTGTGAGTTGTATTGCGGACATTCAGTAGATGAGTTTAAGATCCCAATCAAATACATAAACATGTATACTCAAATAGTGAATTATCATTTATTAAAATGAATGTTTACAATCGTAAGGCGATTGTCTTAGGACACTTCTCTCATATCACTAACAAACTCCCACTTGGCCTAATGCCAATCGCTACGGTATCCAATACCACAGTCTCTAACATGACCCTCAAACTTGTTTTGAGGCAAGACCTTAGTTAAAGGATCCGCTATGTTCCTTTCAGTGGGAACTCTCTCAATTTGTATGTCATTCCTACTTATAATCTCTCTGATCAGATGATAGCGTCGAAGCACGTGTTTGGATCGCTGATGAGACCTTGGTTCCTTCGCTTGTGCAATAGCTCCATTGTTGTCGCAGTAAACCGGCACTGCTTCATTAATGGATGGAACCACACCAAGTTCGGAGACAAACTTCTTGATCCAAACTGCTTCCTTTGCTGCTTCCGAAGCTGCGATATACTCCGCTTCCGTGGTAGAATCCGCTACGGTGTCTTGTTTGGAACTTTTCCAACTCACTGCGCCTCCATTCAAAGTGAATATGTATCCAGACTGAGATTTGGAGTCATCCTTATCTGTATGGAAACTGGCATCTGTATACCCACGTATTACCAAATCTCCTTCTCCATATATTAGGAACACATCCTTAGTTCTTCTTAAGTACTTAAGGATTGTCTTGACAGCCGCCCAATGATCCATTCCTGGATCAGACTGGTATCTGCTCGTGACACTCAGAGCATACGATACATCGGGTCGAGTACATAACATAACATACATGATAGATCCTATCGCGGATGCATAGGGAATCTTATTCATGCAAATCCTCTCGTCTTCTGTGCGCGGACATATAGACTTTGAAAGGTTGATCCCATGCCTGATGGGAAGGTAACCTTTCTTGGATTCCGACATGCTAAACCTTTTTAGCACTCGGTCTATATATGTAGACTGCGAAAGACCAAGCAACCGTTTTGATCTATCTCTATAGAATCTAATCCCAAGGATATAGGTTGCTTCTCCCAGGTCTTTCATGGAGAATGTTTTGGACAACCAAATTTTAATTGTCTGTAAAACTGATATATCGTTTCCTATAAGTAAGATGTCATCAACATATAATACTAGGAATACGACTGCACTCCCACTAACCTTCTTGTACACACAAGGTTCGTCAGGATTTTGTGAGAAATCAAACTCTTTGATTGTCTCATCAAAACGGATGTTCCAGCTCCTAGATGCCTGCTTCAATCCATATATGGATCGTCGAAGCTTGCATACTTTGGTTTTATCAACTGATGTGAAACCTTCAGGTTGTATCATGTATACATCCTCAAGCAGGTTTCCATTAAGGAAAGCTGTTTTCACATCCATTTGCCATATCTCATAATCATAATGAGCTGCTATGGCTAGGAGCATCCGAATGGATTTAAGCATAGCTACTGGCGAATAGGTTTCGTCATAATCAATTCCTTGCTTTTGACGGTATCCTTTTGCCACTAATCTAGCCTTAAAGGTAACAACATTACCTTCCATGTCGGTTTTCTTCTTGAAAACCCACTTGCACCCTATGGGTTTAATCCCTTCAGGTGGGTTAACCAAGTCCTATACTTGATTTTTGTACATGGAATCCATTTCCGACTTCATGGCTTCAAGCCATTTATCCCTTTCTGAACATCTCAGAACATCTTCATAATTGATACGTTCGTCATCGCCTATGAGTAACACGTCGTTCGATTCACTTATGAGAAATCCGTATCTCTCTGGAATATTGCATGTCCTATCAGATCTACGAAGAGGTGGTGTTGTTTTAGGTTCAACTGATAGCTCATCACTATGAGTTATCGGTTGTGGGTCTAGACTAGGTGTCTCTGTAATGTCTATTGGAGTTTCTTGAACTTCATCAAGTTCAATGCCACTCCCACTGTTTTCTTGTAAAAGAAATTCTTTTTCCAGAAATACAGCATGCCTTGAAACAAACACCTTTTGCTCCAAGGGATGATAGAATTGGTAACCCTTCGTTTCCTTACGGTATCCAATAAATAGACATTTATCAGACTTAGCATCCAATTTGTCTGATACAATCCGCTTCACATAAGCAGGACAATCCCATATCATAAGGTGAGTTAAGTGAGGTTTCTTACTATTCCATATCTCATACGGAGTAGTAGAGACTACCTTGGTCGGGACTCTGTTTAGCAAGTAAATAGCTGTCTTAAGTGCATAGCCCCAAAAGGATTTTGGAAGAGTTGCATGATTCATCATCGACCTAACCATGTCCATCAAGGTTCGGTTGCGCCTCTCAGATACACCATTATGCTGTGGTGTATATGGCGGAGTCCATTGGGATAATATCCCATTGTCCCTAAGATAATCTTGAAACTCTTGACTTAAGTATTCTCCACCTCGATCGGATCGAAGGATCTTAATACTTTTGCCAAGTTGTTTCTCTACTTCATTTCTGAACTCTTTGAATTTCTCAAAGGCTTCAGATTTGTGTTTCATCAAGAACACATACCCGAATCGTGAGTGATCATCGATAAAGGTGATGAAGTAGTTATAGCCTCCTTGTGCAAGAGTTGACATTGGTCCACATACATCAGTATGTATTAGACCAAGCAATTCTCCCACTGGATTACCTTTTCCGGAAAAGGGTAATTTGGTCATCTTGCCTTTTAAGCATGATTCGCATGTATCAAATGAACCGGGTTCAAATGATTCCAAAATTCCACATCG